>JAUJPO010043588.1:0-17300 GCA_032270745.1 Tiaropsis multicirrata
CTTTTGTCAAATTTCAGTTGTCACTATGTTCTGTGATTTAATATAGGCGGCCATCGAAAATACGGCAAAAAAATTCCTGAGATTTTACCGCATCACCGAAGCGGGTTTTTCTGGGTTTTTAGGTTTGAAAGTAATGCGGGCGGGTGGCGCGAACAGAACATATTTTCGATGGCCGCCTTACATCAGCTCGTTACGACCCGCAAAACGGCCCAACTTTCAGAGACAAAAAGACAACAACATTAGCTGTTTATGTCAATTTTCTCAGGATCTAGAAGGAATTTTAAATATAAATTTTATTATGTTATCTAATATCTATAAAGGATTCTTATACTAAAATTTCATGAAATTTTGATGAAGAGATTCTGAAAATGAAATTAAAACTGACTTCTTCCAGAAAACACTTTGTGTTTTCTGCCTCTGAAAAACCGTAACTATTTTGGCGCATGCGCATACAAACGCAAAATATCAAAACATTGCAACGGGTCTATATGCACTAAAAATTAAAACTTGTCTATGGAAAATCTAGATTTTTCACCCAAAAAACTGGGATTGCATTGGAAATCCTACTTATGAGGTACTTCTTTGTGTTGGAAAATCCGTACTGTCCACAGAGGGGTAATGGATGATAGTAGTATGATAACTGGAATAACCCTTTCAGTCCAACGTAACCACATAGCGTTACCCTAATAAACTATCCAGTCAGATCCAGTCATGAAAACTTAACTTTCTAATAATAATAAAAAGTTGCAGTTTCCGAGCCATTTGAACATACATGTTGTTTTTAAAGTGGCCCCCAGAATGCAGGTTTAGATTTTTTGCAATAATTTTTCCACAAATTGTCACACACATAAAATATTTTGTCTGTAATATACATAGGAAGTGTGCTACCATATAGAAAAAACAAGATTAGTTTTTGTCATTGTCTATATAGAAATGCTTGTTAAATGCCCGGGCCATGCCATGGGTCGTATCCCTTTTATAAATTATGTGTTGGAGTTTGAGTTTTTATAAAGTAATGAATAGTTGGAGGTAAAAAGCTAAAATGTTTATTTAACGAGAATGAAAGATTTTATTGAAAATATAACTGAATCAAACAGATAGCAGATTTGGTTACTTTCAAACATCAAACAACCCTGGCCCTATGCCCCAATGGACACAGATTAAATTAAAGTTTAGATTTTTAAACCCAGTGGTGTTGGTCAAATAACTATGTTTTCCAGTGAGTTAATTTACATTATATTGTTTATTTGCCCTAATTTTAGTGGAATGTCTTGTATAAAAGTGTATTCTCCTAACAAAAGAATTTGCATAAAAATACTATTTTCAATATTTGTATTCTCAAATAGAGATCCAGGTTATATTATTCAGGCAGCAGGTGACATTAAAGAATGGTAAATATTGAAAAATTTGAGGACAATTATAGCTTAGCAATTTTGAACTCATCTTTTGAAAGCATCTGGGTACCCAGAATTTAGATATTTGGTGTATAATATTTTCTTTTTTATTCTCTTTGGAATATTACTCATCCTCTAGAATTAGCTTTCAAGATGATTAAATAGTGATGTATTGTTGAAGTTTAAAGATATTAAAACTTTATTGATGGATCTCAAACATATAAAACAATCTGTTTGTGACTTAATTGAATCAGAAAAAGACAATCTTAAGAATCTTAGCTGTGAAATATGGAACAATCCAGAGACAGCATTTGAGGAGTTTAAATGTCATGAAATAATAACAACTTTCCTTGAAAAATATGGTTTTTGTGTGGCTAAAAAGTACCCTTTGACTACATCATTCATAGCAGAATCAAATGTTAATAAAGATGGACCTGTTGTTGGTATTTGTTGTGAGTATGATGCGCTCCCAGGGATTGGTCATGGATGCGGCCATAATTTAATTGCAGAATGTGCTGTTGGTGCGGGATTAGGTAAGACTTAGAATTATTCGTTTTCAATTATTTTTAAAGGATGACACAGAAAATTACAAATAACTGATATTACTACTTGTCTTGATATAAGATGTTAAAAAATATGTAGATGAAAATGATGGCAACAGCAAACAGGAAGATTTAATTTGATTTAAAAAATAATCAGTTTGTATGTCTGTAATGTTTTAGTGTTTCAAATTCATAACAGTTAAAATCTAGATTGAACCCATGAACCCAAATCTGAACCATTGGGTTTTAAGTGACCTTGGGAAATTTATCAAAAATTCCCTTCATTAGAATATTACTTTATTCAAAGAAATTTTTGTATTGAAAAAAGTAGTAGAAATCTGATATTACTTTGACCTTTAAATATTACAAAATAGTGTGGAAGAATTAACAGCAACTTTAACTTTATTTTAGAAACCTTTTATGTTGTTATAATTACTTTTTACAAATTCTCGCAATGGTCTCTCTTTTTTTATAAGCTGTGAAAGACGCAATTCAGAAATATGGACTTGCAGGAAAAGTTGTTGTTTTTGGAACACCTGCTGAAGAAGCTGGGGGAGGCAAAGTTGAAATGTTGAAAGCAAATGTATTTGATGCATGCGATGTTTGTATAATGGCTCATCCAGCATGTTATGACTTACCTGATCCTATAATGGTGGCTGTTTCACAATTTAAAATAGTGTTCAAAGGTTTAAAAGTTCTACCATCTCTTTTATTTCAGATTTCAGATTTAAAAAAAGATCTACATGTCTGTATACTTGTCTGTTTATACCTTAGTGATTCATTTTAATTATTTGCAGGAAAGCCAGCCCATGCAGCAGCAGCACCTTGGGATGGATTAAATGCATTAGATGCTGCAGTGCAATGTTATTGTAATATAAGTATGCTGCGGCAACAAATGAAACCCACATCGCGTGTCCATGCAGTTATTTCTAAGGGAGGAACTGTTCCAAACATAATACCAGAGTTTGCAGAGCTTTTTATTTTTGTGCGATCATTAACTGACGAGGAGATGTTGGATCTTAAAGAAAGAGTTATTTCATGTGGAAAAGGTGCTGCTATTTCTACTGGTTAGTTTTAACTTTTTTTTGTTTTGTTTGCTTTAAATCTTTCAGTACAAAGGAAAAATTAGATATTTTTCTTGTTACTCCTGGAACTAATTTCAAGCTGAGATATCTATATTTATAAAGTATAAAAAAATTATATTAAAATACTTTAATTCTATGATTTTCAGTATAGTATACAGCAATAATATTTGAGCCAAAAGAATTACATTAATCAAAGAATTTTAGAAATCTGACACCTAACTTCTATTTCAGAATGCACATTAGAAGTGATAAATGTTGTGGAATACAATGCTTTAAAAACAAACCAGCCGTTGATAAGTCTCTATACAAAGAATGCAGAAGAATTAGGTGTAAATTTCAATTACACAGGATCAAAGCAAGGTGGGTCCACTGATATGGGAAACGTTTCAGTTGCATTACCTTCAATTCATCCAAAGTTTAAAGTAAAGTCAAATTCAAATATACACACAGCTGGTTTCACAGATGCTGCAATTCAAGATGAAAACCAATTACCAACATTGCAAGTTGCTAAAAGTCTTGCAATGACAGCCATAGATGTTCTACTTTCAGATGTAGCATCATTGAAGCAAATTAAAAACGATTTTAAAAGGAAATAAATAATGTTGAGCAATTCTGGGTAGTACCATAAGTGGATTAATTTTTGCTAATTTTGCGTTTCGTATTCAAGTAGTTGCAAAAATTTTGGTCTGATACTTTTTGTCAATATCCCCTAGGAAAGTGAAAGAAAATCAGACGATGTAGAGAAATTTAATCAATTGTCCAAAAAAGAACATGCAAAAATTTATCTACTCTTTAGGTAAAAGATAAATTCTTTAACATTTTTACATTTTCTTGTCTCTTTAGTACTTACCTTATTAAAAGTGAATTTAATTCGAAAAATTGTTTTGTAAATAGAAATTTTGACAACATTTAAAAAAAGTCTTTTTGTTAATAAGGGACAAAAGTATATATGTGGTCTTTCAGTTTTCCTGACTCCAGTTTTGTGAATTAATAAATCATGTAAAATCTTTAGACTTTTCTCTTACAGCTAAAAAAGGGAAAAAAAATGTTAATTAAAACACATGAGTAGATGAGTGTCGTAAAAATTGGCAGGGCCCTCTGGCGAGGAGTTCAACAGGTCATTAAAGTTGGTCCCAAATTAGAATATACTGGAATTCCGAATGTCCAACACCAACATCAATACTTATGGCAAAATATTTTGAAGACATTTCCTGCAGAAAACTTAGCTGCTAATGCTAGAGGTATGTTTTTTATATTTTAGTATTGTTTAAAAATATTATGTTACATGAGTTACAAATTATTCCTTGTTATTCTCCTAATTTTGTTCTCAACAAAAGTTAATCAAATTGAATAATTTTACTGTAGAACCAAATTTAGAATGTAGAATTAAATTTTGCAATTTGTTAATTCTCATAGCCCAAGCATTGAAGACATTCTTGAGGAGAAGTTGTCAACGTATTACCTTGGCTTCCTTTGTTGGCTTCAAATTGGCTAGTAAGTTATTTCTTTATTTCAATCACAATTTCTAATGGAAAAGTTATCAACTAAAATCCATCTTAATATGGCCTGATGATACCTACAAATGCGACAGAACCCAATTGCTGATTTTGGCCAAAAACGGCCCTTAAAATTTTTTTTTGTAGTTAAAGAAACTATTTTTAAAAGATATTTCGACCTTTGACCTAAACGTGGCACTTTTTGACATTATTAATTATTATTTTTGTTTTGATCGAAGATAAAAATTGTTAACCTGTTAACATCAGGTTCAACGATCTTCTAATTTCTTATTTATTTTCCCTTTGGTTACTTTATCTTTATGTTTTTTTTCTGTCTAATCATCTGACCTTCACTGTTAGGTAGGTCCATTCAGCATGTGGCTTGTTTTCTAAAAAGCCTACAACTTTATGACCATGATAGTTCTTTAAGTGTAAAACGACGATAAATCTTTGTTCTTTAGACGGAATAGCATCTGATGACAAGCCATCGTCATCTTCAACCGAGCCCATAGTTGAGCCAATATCACCAGCAACGACAACTGAACAGCCACCAGTACCACCAGAACTACCTTCAGAACCGAAACCACCCACTATGCCGCCACCACCGCCTCCTGACAATGAACCTCCACCGCCTCCCCCAGAAGACGAAGGTTTGTGTTGTGTGTGACGGTGTTATTATATAACCATACTGGTCTTGTTTTGAACATGTTGCAGTAGCTTCTTTTTAGAAATTTAAGATTCTAAAAATCCTCAAAGGTATTTTATTTTATTTTTCAGACACGCCAAATGAAAAAGATTCAAGAACAGAAAAGGAGAAAAAGGTACACGATTTTCCCCGTTTTTCATTGACTTTTTTGTTTGAGGAAATTGGTAAATTGCCGAATCATCAAAACTTTCTGTCATAATCTTCATACTTCAAAATACAGAAAAATGAAAAAATACACAAGTAAGTGAAAAATGAACAATCAAACAAAAATGGTGAATGTTTTCAAAATCATAAAGATTCAAATTGTTTTCATCTTTTCTTTTTTCAGAGCGAAATCAAGGACAAATCAGGAGAAATTTTCGACAAACTTGATTTTCTTGGTATCAGCAAGAAAGATATTCGTGCTTTGGCTTTGTCACTCATTGAACTTGAGGTAGGCAAGACAAATTTTTCTTGTTTACCTCTGATCTATGAACATTCTATAATAGCAACAGTAGTAGCATTAATTATGGTGAATGTGAAAATTATTTTTAGCGCACTGAAAAATAAATTCACAGAGCATAATAAAGAGATTCAGATTAATTTTCCCACATCCTTTATGTCACTGGCATATTGTTTAAAAGAATGGTCGGAATTTTTTTCAAATGATCATAAAGTTTTGTAAACGTACAAAGCTGCAATGGAATACTAAGTGAGGTGGAACTGTGGTGTATGTGGACAGTTTTTGAGTTTCTCATGAAATTGAGAAATGTTTTTAAGTTCCTGTAAATTTCCGTTTGTTTGGCAAAATATATAAAACGAAGCAAAGCCACCTTTTACAACCAAGATTGGAATTTGTAGGTAGGTATCAGCTGAAAGGTTTGGTTCTTTTTTATATAAATTTTTATTTTTTTATAGATACGGTATAATAGACTGCATGCAACAGGAAAAAATTGCGTCTCTTAGTAGGCAGGGTGGCCACTAGTCCTGGAATTAGTTAGTTCTGCAAAACCATCCTGGAAAAATATTAGAAAGTTGCACCAAAATCCTGAAAAAGTTTCTGGAAATGTATTTTTGTAATTTTTTGTAACTTTGCTTTAAAATTATAATCGGCGCGGAAGAGGGTAAAATCTCAAAGTTTTCTTGGTAATATCACGAAGATGATGAGCATTGTGTAAAAGTAGACTATTTTTGGTTGTCATGATATAGAATCTTGAGAATTTTATTTCAACCGTCCTAAAAAAAGTCCTGGAAAAGTCCTTGAAAAAGACATCGAATTTGACTTGTCTGAGTGGCCACCCTGGTAAGGCTCTATAAAGAAGTTGAGACTTTGTCTAAAGCTTGGTAATGAATTTCAACGTTGCAGTTTGTGTGTTTGCTTTAAATTTGTGTTTTAGATGTTGTATTTTGTTTTTTTCTCTCTCTATCTTTTTCAGGGTGCTGGTTATAGCCGGTTGTGTGCCTTTATTTATTCTCTTCTCTATGACTGTTTTTTAGATCCGAATGAAAGATTGGGAGGCTGGAGCTCTTTCGACATCGTATCTACTGGAGAAGATTGGTGATTTGAATAAACAGTTAGAAAACCACGAACAGTCAGCAGCACCCAGCGGCTGGGTGTGCCACTGGAGTAGGTAGGTTGCTGTTGTGTTTTATTGTTGAATATATTGTTTTGTATACCTACCATTTATCGTCGGAAAATTTTGTTCATTTGTTGTATGATTTTAAAGCACTCAAACAGCCTTTTTCAGGAAATTATGAGTTGATTATTTTTGTTGTATGTCGAACTTAAACTATTTTAACATTTCAACAGTTTTACCTTTTTAGTACAAGCAAGGAGTTAAAGAGAAATTTGAACAAATATATTAAAGTTATTAAAATACTATAACCTTTAACATTAATGAATTATTGGACCAATCTGGAAGGTCCCATAAATTGATTTATATCCGTCCGTCCGTTTGTTCGTCTGTTTATTTGTTAGTTAAATTATTGGTAAATTTACTAAAATTTATTTTGAAACTTTTAAACCTGATGTAAAGCATAATATATAAACCTTTAAAGTAGCTTCAACACAAAGAAGGAACTTGAACGAAAGTTTAAACATATTATAAAAACCATGGTACAAAATTTTGATGGAGTAACGGAGGTAAGATCTTCCTTATAATCATTTTTAACTCCTCCTCCTCCTCTCAGATGAGAAATAATTGCGAGTTCAAGGGTCTTAGGCTGTTAAAACCCGTTCGTCGTCGTCATTTATCTCTAATAATCCTCTAGTCGGTCCTTGAATTTTTATCCGCCGAGAAGAAACTTTTTGTCCTGTCCACGTACAACTAATTTTAAAGGCAAGAATGTTTTACGTATATTAAACAATTTTGGAACGAAATGGCTCTCGTTCTCTCAAAATCAAAAAAGGTATTTCAAGTTTTTAAACATGACTAAGTTAAAAGTTGTTCTGTTTTCATGGTTGGTATGAATTTTTTTTTGCGATTTGCTTTTAATTTGTTTTTAATATGCATTTTATACGCTCTGTCTTCACCTCTCAATGTTCTACATTTTGTTAACTTTTAGATGGTGACAAGGCCAGTCAGCAAAAGAGGAGGGAAAGGCAATTTTCTCGTTAAAAAGAGTTTAAGGTAAGTCCTGGACATGTTTTATTTGAATTCCAAAAATTATTTTCTTTCTACTCCTTTCCTCCCTGCAGTGACTACAAGATGTATTATTACTACGAAACTGCAACCGGTAATTCACAATGGGAATATCCCGCCTCTAACCAACCAACACCCACCCAACCAACGCCACTGCCACCGCCGCCGCAACCTGTTGTTTCCATGCCAACACTTCCAGTGTTTCCAACCTCACACGCTATGGCTCTCCAAACACAACAAATGATGATGGCGGCCACTGTTTCCCCTGGTTTCCCAGGATTGATGATGTCAGCGACGCTAACTACACCGCTTATGGCTCCGCCCATTCCTGCAATCATACCCGCAATGCCAATGCCACCAAGCTTTGCTCCTCCTCAACCGCCTTTACCGTCAATTATTGAAGCCAAGAAACGGCCAGCGGGTATGTTTTTTCTTTCAACGGGTTTAGTTTTGGATCTGAATTCACTAGTAATCTTCTATGATACGGGTCATCATCACCAGAAGCAAATTGCGATACATGAGAGGTGATCTTGCCGGCTCGAACCTACAACCATGAAACCACCGCCTTTAACCAACTAGGCCACGGCTACCCACTTGATTAAACTTGTTCTGAAAAAGTTCATATAGAGTATTTGAGCATTATCATTCTTTTCAAGTTCTAAGGTATACATCGAGTTTTAAAAGTTCACAGGTACTGTATGTTATACATTGACTGGGAACACATAATAGAATGCAATTTTTATGCGTATTGATTTTCGTCTTAGTCGAACACGGGCTGCAAAATCTCTTGTAAATCTAATGTGTAAGGTGGTGATGATGTATCCATTTACAGAAATAATTCTACTTTAAATAATAAGAAGACAATTCCGAATATATACTTCAAAATTCAAAGCATAGTCAAGAATACAGTAAAAACGATGTTGTCAAATTTTCGATTTCTTTACAAAATCATCATAAGGACGAATAAAAGTATAAGGTAGAAGCTGGTAAAGGATTTAAGTCTATTTTAGATGACTTTTTTGAAAAAATTAATGTTTATTTTTTCCCCATTTTAGCACCAGATGCTGATGGTTCTACAGGTATTGTTTTATTAAGAAGTGATTAGATTGAGGTTTTCCTAAGAAAATAAACCTTTTTTAAAGCCAATCAATAATTATTTTAAAATTTTAAAAAGATTTTCCTGTGGGGGATCTGCTGTCAGTCGTAGCTCAACCTTAAACGTCGGTCAACTTAAAACACCTTATAGCTGTGTGTACTCTTCTAAAATTTGAATTTCGTACAAAGCTATAAATTGCCATGAATTTTGTATTTGCCACAATGGCCTACTATCGTTTTTCTTATCATTATTCGTAAAGACCCATATCGAGATCCATATCGCGGTGTAGCAGCCAAGAAGAAGAAAGAGATGTCCACTTTCCCAGGTAACATTGTTTCTTTCATGTGATTTTACGGAACTCATACTTTAGAAAAACTTACAACGTTTAACCTGTTGAATTTCTATGAGACATTTTCTTTATCTAAGGTCATCTCGGGACTTTTTTTATGTCAGAAATTTCTTAGAAAAGATTACATCATGGTTAAGCGAAAAAAAATTTAGTTGACAACTGTTTAATTTTTTTTAAAGTCGCGTGACGTGACTTGTAGCATCATTCTCGACCAATAGAATTGCTAAACCAATGGTTCTAGCAATATATAATTCTATAAAAAAGTCGACCGATGACAACTCATCGACCTTTAAAGCAGTGAAATACCCTATTCTTTTTAGCTTTCTTAAGTATTATTTTTTATTCTATGTTTTAGATCAAATAGCAGCGGAAAGTCAAGACACATTATCTGGCACTTCAAGGTATTATGCTGCATCTTTTAATTCTATCTTTCGTCGGTAAATTTGATTCTTTTGATCAAAAAATATGTTCTATTAGAGACTATGGCAACATTATCAATCGAAGGAGCCAAACAGTTCCCAGTAGACACGGAACCTTGTTTTAACAAATAACGTAGTTTCAACGTCAGAACGTTATTTGGACGTTGAAACAATGTTGGAATAACGTTGTGTGCCTCCTGGGTTAGAATGATCTCATGCATTCCTCATAAAACCAATAAAAACGGTGAGTTCCAATTTCTTCTTTTTTCGATAGTCCCATTATCAGCAAGTCCGTCATCGCAGCTGCACCTGCCATTATTAATCGGAATACAAGTCGAGAATCAAGTCCTGCATTAGTACCATCTGAGAATAACGGAACATTCTCACCAGTTAGCAAAACTGTAAGTTTTTTTATAACAACTGTAAGTTTTTTTATAACTTCGTCTTTTAGAGAGATCGGCGAATAGGTTATTTTTGACGTTAAACGCGTGTGTGGCGGCCTGTACACAATTCGTCTAAGCAAAGCTTGTTAACGAAAATCTATGTACAGGCCGCCACAAACGCTTTTAACGTCATAAATAACCTCTTGCGTAACCTCGCTGGCTGCTAAACGACCTCTCTTCTATTTACAATAATTTCAGATCAACTGAAAACCACTACTGATATCTACGTTAATCCACTGGATCAGGTTCCCACTATTTTGAATTCATTTTTGACAACAAATCCACCATGCTGTTTCGACTTTTAAGAGAAGAAGAGCAGAAGAATCAGAAACAACTTGGTGGATTTATTGTCAAAGCTGACTCGGATGTGATCTAATTCCGTAAGGAACAAATCTATCCAGTGGATTATAGAGGTCAGGTGACCAGAACACATAATTTTTTATGGTTACATTTCTACGTGCTTTAGTTTTGTTTTCTAAATTACATTTTCCTTTTATTTTATTTTTTCTTCTAGAATATCGCTGCCGAAACTGTTCTCAACGCAAAAGCTAAACTCAAAAAGGTTATTAGACTCCTTAATTATTTAATTATATTAGACACAGTACACAATCAAATTCGAAACGAAACCCCCGTCCCCCGGTCAAAGCCCATAGACTAGAAGTTTTATACTCCAAGACTTTAAATTAAAAAAACAAAAATTGTCACCCAGAAAGAACTCAATAGTATGGTTTGATATTTATGATACATGAAACTCATCTGTCAAATATGTTTAGATTTGATTTGTGTTCATATTAATCGCTCAGGTAAAATTAAACATTCTCGATAGAGGAATCCTACACGGCCCGACCTATCTATAGTTGAACTCATGTAATTCGAATTAAATGAGTTTTCGAGTTATAGGAGTTCGAATAGATGATTTCGCCGTGACGTTGATTGTTATTGAATGACTCGCTTATTCAAAACGTCATTAAATCAAGAATTCAGTTAAGATAAGTTGCCTGCCAGAAATGGCAGGCATTTGTAAGGCATAAGATACACATTTTTAATGACTATTAGAGGTTATTAACAAAATGTGAAAATATGAAAGAATGGTAAATGCCTTTGAGAATTTAAATTAGATTCAGAGTTGTAAACAGAGCCATAAGTAAGATAAACAAGCGAAATCATCTATAATATGAGTTAAACTATCTATTTAATCTTTAGAAAAAGAAAGTTGACGCGAGCGGTCTCCCGTCTAAGAAGAAGAAACAAGTGACATCAATGGTCGCCAAATGGCAAAACGTGAAACAGCAGGCCGAAGATGAGCAGAATATTATCGAAGAGGAAGAAGATGAAGATTTGGAAACACAATCCGAAAAACGAATACAAGAATGGAAAAGTAAAGTGGAAAATAGGTATGCGACTTTTCAGTAACCCTTTCAGAGGCGGATAGAGATACTCAAAATTTCTGACGGAGAGGGTTGGTTAAATTATGAATATGAACAAAAACAAAACTCTCCGTCAAAAATTTCGAGTATCCGCCACTGCTCTCTACCCAGTGTATATGTGACATCATCTGCGTGCTGTTGTTGATGAAAAAGTCTTTTCCATACGTGGATGAACAATGGGATCTTTCAAATAAAATATGCAGGGCTAGAGGATATGTGCCTGGGGGTAAGGCGAAATTGGGTCATGTCCGGTGGTAAATCAGTGATGTGCGACGTTTCAAATAAACGCTTGTCCGGGGATAAAATCGCTATTCGGGGATAAATTATCAGAAAACACTTATTATCATGTTTTCAGTTTCACGAAATTCTGTGAAGTTGGTAAAAAAATTATAACTACTGTTTTTTTCGGATAATGGAAAAAGGTGCATTCATTTTTACCTTTCTTTTTTTAGTGGTGAAAGGAACTATAATCCAAACTTTCAAGAGATAAAAGGTGATTGGCGTGAACGACTGAAACGAAAAACAACAACGTAAACCAAATTTTAAGGAGATAAAACAAAAAAGGAGTTGGTGTTCATTTTTTTCGGTTTGGACTATCTTGTGAACAGTGGAGTGAATGAATGAAAAATTCGGCTGGTGTAAAAGTGAATTCCTATTTTAAATCCGAAATCATCCCTGGTATATAACACATAACGTGTTTTGCATTGTTTTAAAAAACTGGAAATTTAATACAAGACTTTCATACCCTGGAAGACTGGATTTACAAGCTTGTTATCGTTTTGGCAATCGAATTAATAATGCTATCACAGACTAAGTTTGAAATAATTAACCCTTACATTGATGGTTGAATCACTGTACATATTATTTTTGTATGAGACCATAAATTAATGAGGATTTTTTAAAGAACTTTTTTAAAACTAAATTTAAATTTTTCTCCTGCGAAAAAAAGATTTTGTTTTTTTGAAAATGACCTTCCAAATTTTGTCAAAAACGATACTATTACCCAACGTCCAACTTAACGTTCTGATGTTGAAACAACGTTGTTTGGACGTCAAAACAACATTCCGTGCCTGTTGGTAGGTGAGAAAGACAAGGATGACGCAAAAAATTTGTAGGAATGCAAATCTTTACGACATTGTTATTAACTTTTCATAATGCAACCAACATATGTTTTGCGCTATCCCTGGTCTACGCCACTGAAAGATTATTCAGTTTTAATTTATTATGGATATAAATTTGAATGAAAAAGTTTTTTCTTGGATATAAAAAGTCAAAACAAATCGTACAACCTATTTACAAAAAGGAAAGTTTATAATGGGATCAGTTTACTGGTGATGTTATGGAAATAATTTGTACGTACCCAGCAGACACACAACGTTTGTTCTAACGTCCATACAACGTTGTTTCAACGTCAGAACGTTATTTGGACGTTAAAACAATGTTAGAATAACGTTGTGTGTCTGTTGGACATGCATGCAACGTTGAGTAAGAATGGTCAAGAATAACACTGTATGATCGTTGAGATCGTTGAACACCAAACGAATTCTGGTATATACTTTTACTTTTCTTCATTCAGTTTATTGGTGATGGTATGGTAATAATATGTATGCATGCAACTCGTTGAGCTTCTGGGTCTGCAAACAGCCAAAGAATTCGTTGAATGTCTATACATTTGGTGTCCATGCATGAACCTTGATGGGTGATCGTTTTTGTTCGAATGATTCTTTGTATGTGAAGCCATGCATGAATTGTGGTATTCATTAATTGTTGGATTTTATTGTTGTAATGTTGGATTTTTTCATGAAAGTGGACACAGGCTCAAACGGCTCACTCATCAACTCTAAAAAAGACATGAAATGAAATAATACTTAACAAAATGTCTTCTCAAGATTTTAAACATGCTATGGATGGAGGTCAAGCGTTATCGAGAAGGGTGTATATTATTTGGCTGTTCTAGAAAAAATCTGACTGATGATATATTCATGGTCTTTCATTATCTCAGTATTTCGTGAAACCATTTTATATGGTCAAATGTCAAAGTTCATTGAAGTCGATATTCTTTCTTTCAGAAAACATGCATTGTTCAAATCTTTGTTGCAATTTTAGTTTCAAAATTTCCTTCTCCTCTTTTCTTATTCATTATTTTCGATTTTGCATTCAGCAGATTCCGGTCTACTTTTTGTACTTCATTAATGATGGAATTGAGTGCGGAATGAGTTAACGATTGTCTTTCCACGTCAGGGTTTTTGATGCCCTTTTCATTCAAATGAAGAACGAATAATTTTAAATGTTCTTTCAAATTCACCATATCATTTCTGGTCTGATTTTTCCATGAAGAAAACAAACTTAATGTGCTTTGTTTAGTTGGTAATGTTCCTTCTGCTAATGACTTCAATAGCGAACGTTGAAAACCTACACCATATACTTTGGGTGTAATGGACCTAACGCTACCCACATTTTCAATTAACTCTTCAGGCCGTTGTGCCACTGTATCATCATTCATAGGTGTTCCTAAAAGCTGACTTATTGAACTTTCTCCACCAGTAGGCGACAATTCGACAAATTCTTTCTGGTGATTCTCCGGGCTCCTTCCACCGATGACTTTTTTCTCTACATTACTGGCAAAGTTTTTAGCTAAAAGTTCATTTTCACGGTTAGAGACATCCATGATTTGTCGTATAGCTTTTCGTTCTTCAGGTGATCCCATATTATCGGTCCCTTCAATCATACTCAGCATACCTGTGATTAATGATATCCATTATGTTATCTTTTCTACGGAGAAAACCCAAAAAGCCAGATGTTTGCCACTAGTTTCATTGTTAAAAATTTAAAACTGGTGCCAAACACCTGGATTTTTAGGGTCCTTCAGTATAAAAGAAACGTAATGGATATCATGAATTGACAGAGGCGGATAGAGAAGGTACTCAGAGATTTTGACGGAGAGTGTTGACTTCCATTAAAGGAATATGGACAAAGCAACGCTCTCCATCAAACTTTCTGTATCCACCACTGATTGAGATTAGATTTTGGTTTTATATGTTTTACAGTATAAACTGGGTGCTTAAAAGGACAAAAGTTAGGACCAGTTTGTTTGCTCAAAGGTCAAGAGGCGAGCTTTGATGTCTGTTGTCACCGTGACTCCATAGACTCATTCTGTTCACGTTTTAAAGGAAGTGTGATAGTGAAAAAGTGATAAATATAAGCATAACTTTAATGAGAACATCTATATTGAAATTGGGCTGTAAAAGAATAGAACACCACTGTCTATGTGCCCCAATGACAATGGGTACCAAAAGCTCAATAGGGTGAAGGTTAAATCTGGGTTGGGTGAGATGATAATATTTTTCTAGTGGTGTCATAAAATAAAAACCTTTTATTATATTTTCAATGGGATGCTCTTTGTAATTCTTTGTTTTACCAATGAGGTGAAAGAGAATATCCGATTTTCTACTGGGGTGACCATGGTAACCATTAGTGTAAACATTAGAAACCATACCTTTAACTCTGTTGGAAATATCGCTCTCCGATCTTCGTGCTGCCCCTTCGTCTACTTCACTTTCAGAATTCATCGACTCTCCACCGTGTTGTTCTTCTACCAGAGCGCTCTCCTTTTCAACACCTTCCTCCTGTTGTAAGTTCGCTTTAAATTCAAGGCTTTTCTCTCCATCACCTTCCGTTGTTTGTTGAAGGAGCTTACCTGCAACATTATCACTCTTTTCGTAATGTATCGAGCGACCGTTTGCATCAAATAAATTGTCTCTTGTATTACCTTCTTCTTCAGGAGCGAACTTTGAGATCATATCTTCCTGGCGTGAAACTTTCTCTCCTGCGTTACTTAAGTCTGAATTCTCCCTGTTTCCGTAATTTTCTCTATTTTCTTCATTTTCTTGTTCTCCGTCAAACCTCCCTTCATTCTCTCTTTGGCCATCCTTGTTAAATCTTTGTTTATCTACAAATTTGTTTCCCATTTTCGTTTCCACATCTCGTTCTCGGTTGTCTACCCTCACATTCCGATCATCAGCTCGTTCATTCTCGTCGTAGTCGCTTCGCTCGTCTTCGTTATCTCTCTCGTCACTATCATGAAAATGTCGGTTGTTATCGGGATATGAGTCGCCTTTAACACGAAAACGTTCGTTTCCCCGAAATGGTGCTTTGCTTCCATGTTCTCTTGAATGCGAACCTTGCTTTCGATCATCGTGTTCATCGTCTTCTCTTTCGTCATCATGGAAACGCTCCTCGTCTGGTCGTTCTTGTTCTCGGTCATCGAGCTCATGGCGACGATTTCCTTTGCCTGATGGGCCACGAACACGGGCGTTGGGATTGTTTTGACCTTGATTTTCTCGAATGCACGGATCAAAACGTCCTCTTTTGATGCGAGAACGCAGTTCGTATCCCCCTCCACGATGTCCACGAGAGCATGGCCTGCGCAATTCTTGTTCAACAGGCGAAATGAATTTCGATAGATAATTTTCACCAGAAACTATTTCACCTGGATAAGCTTCAACGTGGTTAGCTTCTTCGTTCGCATGTTCCATGAGCTCATGACCTCCGTCTGTAAATCCTAATGATACTTTATAATTTGGGTCCTCAAAATTGACTTTTCTGTCATGATGGATTTGTGGGGTCTCGTAACCATCCCATTTCGCGTTATTTTCGTAAAAATCTTGCCATTGTTCCGGTCGGTGCCCATCATTTGAAAAGACTGAACTGTCTAATACTTCGCTCATGAAGTCACGTTTGTGAGAGTCTGTCATATTACGAGATTTTGTATTTTTTTTACGAAAAATTTCAGTCAAATTGCGAGGTATTGATTTACGTGCCTGTGAATTCTGTTCGAGTTTGTTTTTCTTAAGACATGTGCAACCACAAGACTGACAGTTTTGGTTGCAAGGGCAGTTCGTCGGACGTGTAGGTCGAGTTGGACGAGTTCCTCGAGTTGGTCGGGTTGGCCGAGTTCCTCGAGTTGGAGGCTGCGTCGGACGTATCATTGCATTACGATTTGAAAATGAAGTCGTGTTTCTTCGTTTTACTTTGGTATCTTTGATGCTGGCTAAAACTTGATAAAGTCCGGATTCTCCTGTCTTAGCTTTTCGTGTTGCTGAATGTGTGGAATCTTTGGTGACTATATGTTTTGGTTTTGCGTTGGCAAGTGTTTCATAAAGTTTGTTGGTACTTACTTTAGAGTATTTTTTCTGCTCAGCAGCATCTAAAATGAATAAGGTATGTGATGTAAACCCGTCATCTGTTAGGTACCATAAGAATAACGTTTTGGCAGATTTTGTCCTGGGCAGTATAAGGGTTCAATTCTAAAAACCAAACGTACGCCAGTTTTAAGATTGAGTGTTGCTCGAGGATGAAAGCCTCTCGGACGGATTTGCCAAAATTTCAGCTAAATTTAAACCTCTTCGTATATACTTATTATATAACTAGACATAGCTTACACTAATAGCTTACCACCTTCTTTGACTCTCATAATAAAGAATGAGAATATTAGAAAATGCTATAATTCAACAAAAAAATTATTATTTAAAAACTATCTGTATATCTTTTATCAAAATTGTATTTCAAAACCACTCAACATTAGTAACATTTTCCAACTCTACAAGAAAAATGACCATAAATTAAAATAAAATTTGTGCGGCCACGCTCCTGAAAATGCAACAAAATGGCGGAAAACAACGAAAATCTGACTTCGAAAATTCATTAAAATACCGATTATGTA
>JAUJPO010043599.1:0-17298 GCA_032270745.1 Tiaropsis multicirrata
AACGAAGCATCGAGACAAAAATTAGTCTCTTTTATTCAAGCAATCTTTAGAGACTTTTGTACTAAAGAACGACATGGGCTCAATTTGGCAGATGAATTATATGTTGGTATAGATCTTGAAAACGAATGAAAATTCAATACACAATAATGTGGACTTGATTACTTGTTTACTTAAATAATCCTTGATAACGATACCTGCATCGGGTTGTGAAGGCCACAAAATTTCGTCGGTGGCAAACAGTCGTCGTATGAGTTTCCTCATTTTTGCGGGAAAGATTCTTGGCAAGATTGACGTCACCGTTTTTACTGAACCAATCAAAACGTTGCGAAATCAAGGGGATTGGGTTTAATACTCTAATCTAGCTTGGTTTTGAGAACTTGTGTGTGTGGTGATAGTTAACGTCATGATAGTCTACCTTAAGGGAATTAATCTTAGCTGGGACTTATTTTCGCTAATCAAGAAGTTAAACATTTCGCGAGGAATTAATTCCTAAATTCTCTCATTTTCCTAGGGGATTGAGGCAAAAGGCATAAAATTTAAAATCTTGCGAGTATCTAATTTCGTGAAAATGGCCAAAATTCGCCAAAATTAATCACCTCAATTCTTCATTTTAGTCGATAAAATATACACATAAACAAAAACAAACAATGACTGACGACGGTAGCGAATCACCAAAATTCAGATCTGTGTCACACACATGGAAGGATGTTACAAGTCCAATCTACGATGGTTTAGAGGTCATTGGAACACATTCTAAATCAAAGACTCGTCTCCATGATCGCACCAGAAATTCACTTTCCACTTCCAGTGTTGATTCTACTGACGGCTCTGGAAAAGGTAAATATTACCTTAGGTAAGGGTGACTAATTTTGACGGAAAGAAATGTTGGCGGATTTAAGTTCCCGCCAAATTTAATTTTGTTCAAAATTTCTTCTCGTCAAAATTAGTTACCCTAAAGGTACTCAAGTTTATCAAATCACATTTTCTCATCAGGAAGGCCTGGATTTATCTATTGCCAATATTCTTAATTCATGATATCCATGAACGTAATCTTTTAAATGCCTCACATAAAATTATACCGTTTATTTTTACAGGTAGATACAGCACTTACATGGAGAAAGAAATAATGGACCAGCCTGTAGCCATCAAGCAAGCTATGGGTGGGCGTGTCGACTTCAAGAACCATCAAGTCAACCTTGGTGGTATTGAAAAATACAGAGACGAGATCAACAGGTGCCGACGTATCATCTGTATAGGTGCTGCATCCAGCTACCATGTCGCCGTGGGTACTCGACAAACTATGGAAGAATTGCTGGAGATTCCGGTTTTTGTTGAGTTAGCTAGTGATTTCTTGGATCGTGAGGTGCCGGTGTTTAGAGATGATGTGTGTATTTTTATCAGTCAGTCTGGCGAAACTTCCTCAGTTCTGTCTGCGTTGATGTACTGCAAAGAACGTGACGCGTTGGTTGTGGGCATCACGAATGAGGAAAACAGTCGGTTGTCGGAGGAGACACATTGTGGTATCAATATCAACGCCGGTATTGAGATTGGTGTCACCAGTACTAAGACATACATCTGTCAATTCATCTCATTGGTCATGTTCGCTATCTTCATGGCCGGCGACAAAAGATCAAAACACGATCGAATCTGTAGTATCATTGATGAGATGCAGGTGTTACCAGAGAAGATCTCAAAAGTCTTGCAGTTGAACGAGGATATAAAGAAGTTAGCTCAGGACGTCACCAACAAACGCTCCTTGATTTTGTTGGGACGTGGTTATCACCAAGCGACCAGTTTTGAAGGCTCCTTGAAGTTGATCGAGATTGCGAATATGCATTCGGAAGGAATCCATTCTGGGGAGCTGAAACACGGCCCTTTAGCTTTGATCGACGAGGAACAGCCAATTATCATGATTGTGATGAGGGATAACATTTACGATAAATGCATGAATGCAGTACAACAGGTTCGAGCTCGTGGTGGCAAACCTCTGGTTATCTGCGAGGAAGGGGACGAGGAGATCAAGCAATTTGCTGGAGTTACTATTTCTATTCCAAAGACTGTAGATTGTCTGTCAGGTATCTTAGCAGTCATTCCACTCCAGTTGTTGGCACTTCACTTAGCTTTGTTGCATGGGAAAAGCGTCGATTCCCCTAGGAGTATCCAAAAAACTGTTATTGAGCATAATGTTTATAAGAATTTGGCTGAAGCTGAAGCTGAATGACGTTGTTCTAATGTTTTAGTGACTAGTGAATTTTTGATAAATTTAATTTTCTGCTATTTAGAAAAATAATATGTAATGTTTTCAATGTGTTCCGTTGGAATTTGATAAAAAAAAAATTTTAAATGAAAACTTCCTTCTTACAATTAGTTACTATTGATAGGTCCATATTGTTTTGGGTGATTGCATACAGTAATTCCTTTCTGAAGTAAACTATGTTAACATTTAAATACATTCTATTCAAAACATCATGCCTGTCCGTTCCACCATTACTCTTTCCTGCTTAATTGTAGGGGTTCAAATTGCCATTGTTTCAATTTTTTCACACCCAAAATTATTTTACAATGACTAATCTTGAGAACCGTCACCAGTCCCCCACTTCAAGGAAAATATTTGGAATATGGTTTCCTTAGGTCATTTTAATTTGACCCTTCCCCTACAATTTAGCACGAAAGAGTAATAATTTTATTATTTCATATTTTTTTATTATTGATAAATTGTTTGACAAATAATGACAATGTTTTATTTATTTTCTACTGTAAGATAACGCATCGCATGCAGTTATGCTGATCTGAAATGTCATTTATTTTTATTCTTAGCCTATATTAGACTTCCACAGTTTTCTTTTATCATAGCGTATAATGTGCAAGAAAAAAGCGGGAAAGGCTGGTATAATAATAATAATAAATTTTTACAATCTAATCCCTTTCAAGGATGGATTGGCCATAGGGCCTCAAAGAATACGTCGACACACTTGTCTGTATTATTGGAAACCCCATGTCAATCTCACACCTTCTCACTAACAGATTTTGAACAAAACTTATCTATAGAGATATTCTTATGTGATATAACTTGGTCCAAGAGCGTTTTCATTGGTCGTTACTTTATCCACATGTAGTACGAATACAGAAGTTATGGATGGTCACATGATGCGAGTATTTTCTGTTCACCCTCGACCACGTTTTCTATATGTATCGTCATTGAACATAACTTATAAAAAATATTAAGAAGGAGAATTATAAATGACCTCATTCAGATTCAAATAAAGGTAAATCTGAAAGAAATAGCGAGATCAATTTGACCCAAAAAAGTAGACCCTCTGGCTGACTTAAGATTGTGAGGTGAACGGTTTCGGAGGCGAGTAATTTGTTCAAATTTACGCAATGCGGATTTCGTGGTTTATTTTAGCCATTGATTGTATTTAAAGAAGGAGAACTTGTGAAATTGGAGTGTGATAAATTGCGTGGGTCTCTAAAAGAAATTCGTGGGTCCTTATAAATAGATTTCGGAACTCAAGAGTATCAAGAAAACTAGAATAAAAACGGATATAAAGAAAAGAAAGCCTATGTGATGTTCAATGGGAAATTGAAAACGAATACAGTAGCGTATACAAGCGAAGCAGCTAATAAGCTTTGCTGTATTGAATAAGATTACGTCATAGACAACTCAACTCTACTAAACTCGTGAAATGGCAGTAAGAAAAGATTCTAAATTGAACTTGATTATGTTTACTTTATCCACATGTAGTACGAACACAGAAGTTATGGATGGTCACGTGATGCGAGTATTTTCTGTTCAATACAATCCATTTGACGACCACGTCTTTGTGTCAGGAGGCTGGGATGGAACCATACAGGTAAGTGGACTTTTCGAAAAGTAGAACACAGCGCGTCCATAAGTGTAGATTGATATCAACTTAATACTAGCTTAAAATCAATACATTTTTGTTTACTCATTCTCCAAAAATTATCCAGTTCTCAAGTTAATTTATTAGATGCATAATTAAAGCACTTGATGAATTGATTACCTCATTAAAAAAATGAGTCGTGATTTTTAAGGATTTGAATCTTTTAGGGTCAGAGCAGCGGTCCTTTGCGACATTTGATGTTCCCAATAAATTAGGAATTAGAACTCTAAGGACCCGAATAACCCCCATCCCCGTTTTTATTAGGAGCCCCCGCCCTTTTATTTATTTTACCATTTTCAATCAAGGTGTAAATAAGGCTTTATGCTTCACAATCGAATTTTCGAATGTTTTCACTGTTATCGGACCCCCCCTCCCCTCCCATGTTTATTCAGACCTCCTCATTTATTATTTTATAGAAATTTCGGACCTCCTATTATTCGAGTAATCTTTTAATTCCTTTACAAAATTATAGTGGTGGGATACGCGTATCAGCGACAAATACTCCATCAAAAAGGTTTCTGGTCCACACATTTGTGGTGAAGCGTTAGATATCGAGCCATCTTCTATGATGGTTGTGGCCGCTTCATGGAGAAAACAAAAGAACCTTCAAACTTTTGACTTTGGTAGTGGACGAGAAATTAAACTGATGCCAGAGGATTACAATAAAAGCATGGTAAGTTGCAGTAAATTTACTTTTTTTTATTTTATTTTTCCTTAAGGGGAGAAATTTCAACCTCCATAACTCGAATCTTCCCTTAACACGAATGATTTTCTTTGTCCCTTGGAGTATTTGGCCCAGCGCTAAGCGAGTGGGCCTTTAAAGAGCACCGTGCCCGTGTCTGTTTGTTTGTGTGTGTGTAACCCATCTTACTCGCCTAAGTCCGTAATTTTATAGCCGTAATTTGCATTTACAGGCTAAGAGTTATCTCCGTCACGTTTTACTCCTTTAGTATGCACGTACTTTGCGGCTTTCGGCTAGGTCAGGAATAATAGGCTAAATGTTACCTCCGTTATATTTAGCTCCTTTAGTATGCCGGTATTTTCCGACTTTCAGCTAGGTCAGGAATGAATATTCATTTTTCTCTGGAGCTTTTGCTCTGACAGTTTATGATGACTCTTATCTATTTGAATTTGGTTTAGTTGGTTGGCTTATTCATCCTGCTTATACATTAAAAAGTATCAATCAATCTACTATCGGCTGCTATATTTAGTAAAACCTTTGATTTATTTTCTGTCTTGACTTTGCTGTTTTTTTATGTTCACGACTTTATAAAATAGTTTTTCAGCTATAAGGTTCCTAAAAGCTGAAAATATGGCTACAGCTTTTTTGTTTATACTTTACATACTTCAGACTATTCCACAAGATTTGACACCTGGGTACGGTAACAATTGTTATTTTTTCAAAGAAATGTTTTTGCTTTTGAAGCAAATTTTAACTTTTATGTGTTGATCGAGCTAGTTATGCCCCCTATGGACAACACAGTGCTTTTACGATGGTAAAACAGTGGGCGCATTCTTGCCTCTAAATACCACGTTTTGTACGGTGAGGGAAATATTTTGCTGCCTAAAATCCCATTGTACAGTACATGGCCCGCCATCGATATATTGTACAATGTAATTTGGGTCCTACGGCCTTTGTAAGGTGGTTTATTCTTCGGCGACACAGTAATTGATTACATTTTTCCCCTTTGACTTTGACCTAACGGTTTGCATGATGGTGTAATTGGGGTTTTCCTCTGGCGTGATAACAAGAATTTGAAATTTTTTTGAATTGAGCGCTATGGTAACCGGATCCCAAGGGAGCTTGATTCCATTGATAGATGTGTCATCTTGAATCTCGTGAGATATAATCACCTTGGTAATTGTATGAAAACGAGGCAGTCGTTGGTCGTAACGTAATTTATGGAAAGGTTTAAAGGTTTAAAGTTTAAAGGTTAAATTTATTGTGTGATTTTTTGTGAAGTTTGTATGTGTGAAATCAGCAGTAGAATTTCAACCTACAGTCGGGTTAACTTCATAAAAAATAGCATTCAATTTTATTTTCCACTTCCTCACTCCATGAAGGAGGAATTTCATATGAAGTCTTTACAGGCTATATGGTCATTAAAAGTTAATTATTTCATTAATGACCTGTTTGGGGAAAATTATTTTTTTAGGGTGGATAACTTATTACGTTTAAATTAGGTTTTAAAAATTCTCACTTTAGCCTTGTTTCTTTCTATAATTCGAATTTTCTGACATGTGACTAGAATTTGGAATGTCTTTCTACATAAATAGTCTTATGATTGAGTCTTAAGCTATTCGAATGGTTTTTATACACGTGTGTTTTGGGCCTTATTATCCGAACGTATCACTTGAACGTGTTGAATGCGTCATTCGAATCTTTGGAACGCCTCTTTCGAATGTTTTGTTGACAAAAAGAGTAAACATCTTTTGTAGCTTCATAACAATTGCGTTTGTCGCAGAGGCAAAACGATACTAAAATATGTATGCTTATGACCTTCTTATCAACCCAAAAAGTAGATATTTTATCAAATATTTAATTTCCATCAACTCATTTCATGAATTAGAGAACTCTCTACTACTCGAACTCTCTATAACTCGAACAATTTTCGATTCTCCTTGGGTGTTCGAGTTATGAGTCTACTGTAGACGTCTAGAGGGTATGGAGCTGCCAAATTAAGCCCATTGAAGTTTTCCGTAGTAAAGTCTCTTAAAAGAGTTTGGAGAACAAAGCATCGAGACAAAAATTGGTCTCTTTAATTCAAGCAATTATTAGAGACTTTTGTACTAAAGAATGACATGGTCTCAATTTGGCAGATTAATTAAATGGCTATCATGGCTTTAATCATCCAAAGTTTTCTCAATGTTAATTTTTCTTCTAATTTCTTGTTGCCCTATATAGCTCTACTGTGCACAATGGAAAGGTCGCGATTCGTTGATATGTGGTGGTAGTCATAGTAACATGATGAGAATGATCGACTATGGTTCCTCTCAGGTATCAAGGCTTTCGCAATTTCGCAAAAAATAAATTAAACTTTAATTTTCTATTTAATTAAAATTAAATTGGAAAGGGGTCAGGGGTCTTTATGACTTACCTAAAGTAGATTATTTTTAGCGTGGACTTTATTCGCAAAACGAGAAAAAAAGGTTTGTGAGGATTAAATTTTACGAATTCCCACGTTGTGTGCCTGATTTCGTTCATTTTCCTAGGACTTTTGGTCACAACAAAACATGAAATTAAAAATCTTCTTTTGTGATGACTTAAAAATAAATCGACTTAATTAACAGTGCATACCCCTCAAAACCTTCAAAGCTGTATTTTTTGCTCTTACAACCAACAGACATGATTTGAATGAATTTACTTTTTACCAACCTCTTATAAATGAACTTTCAAATAATACTTAATTTTACGACTTCCATTTAAATAAAAGTCATAAAATTCGAAATTATTTAAAAATTTAACAAAAGTGTCCTTTAAAAGTCAAGTTTTTTCATCTTGGAGAAAAAGCAATTGAATTTGAGGTCATAAAACCTATACTTTTTAGTTTTTAGGTACCAATATTCAGGAACAATTTTGAAAAGATTTGGCCAATATTTGATTAAAATAACACAAAGAACAGTGTTTTGCTTGATCAGTAGTCAAAATTTGAGATTGAAATGATTTTTTTACGAAAAGAATATGTTTTTTCGTGTGATCATGAAAACTTTATTAAATCTTCGCACAAAAGACCATGACCTAGGGAGACGATCATAGACTGATAACTTTCACCAGAAAAAAATTCAACCCTTAAATCCTCCCACATCATCAATAGATAAAGGGTACCTCTTTTTCTTGTATGTTTTCAGGGGTGTATACTTTTTTGGGTTTATGACATTTTTACCATTTTGTTTCTCAGACAACCGGTAGAGTAGTGGATATTCCGGGTGCCGTATATTCTATGGATCATAACCGACACGGAAACAATCCGGTCATTGCTTTTTGTACGGAAAAGAATGTCATCATGGTTCAAGACACCCTGTTATAAAAGAGGTATTTTCTAAAGAGTGTTACTTTTCTCTAAAATATTTCGTCCTGCAAGATTATTTTTTTTTGGAATTGTTTTTACAAAAGATAATTTGATGTTAATGTTGAGAAAAAAATGTTGGTGGTGAAATTTTTGTTAAAAATGTCCAAAAAAATTTGAATTTTACAAATGACCATCATTCGCAAAAATAATTATTTACACATTAATCGACATTAGTAAGGTAGTATTTGAAGCCCTCCTGCATAGCCCATGTATATCCGAAATCGGCCCTTAAAAGGGTTAAGCTTGATGAGATAATAGAGCGCTCGTATCAAAATCGAGAGGAACGATTCCGTTCATCGTAGTCAAGGTACTTTATTCGTATTAACTTTGCGAGATTAAATTTCGCGAATTCGCGATATTTTGCAAATTTGTCTCGCGAAATCGCGTGGGATCGTCGATTAGCAAAACTAAATCCACGCGAAATTTTTTTAACTACCACTTTAGCAAATTGTTCAAGCTGCTCAGTCGCGAAATTAAATCCAAATTTATTTTTGTGCAGGAATGCGACGGCAAACTTCGTCAGATTGTACATTGTCAAATGAGACTGTTATGGTACTATTGTTCTTTTAACTTTTTAGACGCTTTTGTAAATAATGTCTATGTAGGTATAGAAAGAAAATTGTATTTGTAGATTATACTTCAAGACATGAAAATTATTTTGTTATTTTGTAACCCTTCAAGAGTCTGAAAAACCTAAAAATCACAACGAAAAAATTCAATGAAGAAGAAATTTAACACTTTTGCGAAGAAGAGTATTTCAACTTTTAGGACCTCATTCTCGATGAAAAATTAATATTTGGATTTTTTTGGCTCTGATGACGTGTCTACTTTAGAACTAAAAAAATATTTTCGGAAGGTTTTTGTAACAGCGCTTCTTTGTCTTGAAATTAGTGGTTTTACGTCAGTCTTTCACTCATAATTTTCACATCAAATTTTTCTCTCATTAGATGAGAACAATTTTCCGCAAAAGTCTAAATATCAAGTCATCATACACTTGTCTCCAGAAATCACAAAGTCTTTGAAGATGTTGAAAATGCTGGAAGTCAAATCACATACCGATGTGTTTGTTCACTGTCGATTTCTCTTCTTAAAACATACTACATAGATAAGTTAATTGAAAAAAATATACAAATATAATTTATATAATTTTTACAGAAAACAAATGAAAAATAGATTACAAATTCTGATAAATTAATTTCTGAATTATCAATTAGCTTAATAAATTACATCAAAAATCCCTACCCATCAAAAAAGCATACTGAACAAAATTAAAGCGAATTTCTAAAAAAAAAATTAAGACAAGCCACTGAAAAATACATTGCATAATCTATGGTTGGTTTTTGGTAACAAAATTGCATCAAAAAATTTAGGGTTATTAATTTACAATTTTGCAATCATCAATTTTAAAATCTTGCCATCAAATAAAAAATCACTTTCATTGGGCATGTCCGATGAACATTCTTTAATGAACAAAAAAGTGTTCATTAGACATGCACAAAGAAAGTTGAAAATTCTTAATTTTTCATTCTTGTCTTTAGAATTGATTGTCTGTAGAATTTAAATGGACGTTCAACGTCTCTTGTTGAATTTTTGTTTCTTTGAACCAAGTATGGGTCATAAAAAGGAACAATGAAATTAAGCGAGATGTCACTTGGGATTAATTTGTTCAGAACTGCAAAACTAACTGAAGATGATTGCAATACTTATTGAGGTTATTAAAAATGAGACAATTTTTCCGACATTAAGTAGAAAATCCGACTAAAATGTTTAAAGGTTTAACCTCAAAGTGCAGATCATTTTCTGAGAGTGCAGAATTCTAACGTTCATTATGACATGTCCAACCTTTTTGTTGACGGGATCCCAATACAAGTCATTATACTGAAGGTTTGAAGAATTGGTTTTTGGAATGACGTAAGAAGATGACCGATATTCCTCTAAAAGTGGAAAAATGATGATAAAAAGTTAGACTGGCCTGTTTTAGAGAAAAACTGTACGGGTGTGTGTGTGGGAGATTTCTTTCTCATATTTAACGATGACTTTTCACATTTGACCAAAGTTAACCTCGGACAAGAGTCAATTTCATGTTATCCTCCTCTACCCCCCGTCCCTGCACAATTATTTCCTGGAACAACCTATCAAACGAGCTTTTACGACTGAAATTTGAAAAAAACCCGGATTGCAACAAAAAATTAAACCGTTTTCAAACGGCTGTTCGATGATAAAAAAATGTTTGAGGGAATGGTAGAAGTGGCGCTCATTTCCAAATCGGAAGGTTGTTGGTAGTTCGAGCCCCACATAAAATCGGCCACCGCAGCGAGGTCACAACTCGCGTTGCTAATTGCCCCAGGTGATGGTTCTGGTCACAAAGAAAATAAGAAAAATTGGGCTAAAGCTAAATTTGAGAGAAATTTGGTATGGTTCAAAAAACACCACGAAGGACTTTGAATAAAAAACAAACTATCTGTTGATGTTTTGTATACAGTGAAAAAAAGACAGCTACTCTTTCAAATCTATAGCAGCTTGAACTTGAAAATTATTGTTATGGTGCGAAAAAAATATTATGGTGTGGAATACGGTGGATTAAAGCACCACGTACCTTTTTGATACCATTTACCAAGAGTGGATGAGCGAAACCCTTGAGGAATTGCTTTCATTGCTTTCAACACGTCTGTAACGCTTGCCTATAATAACAAACAATTTTCCGAGTAAGAAAGAAATACCTTAAGGGTAGACATTTTCGCGGGAATTTATTTTGCGTCGATCTTGGGCCTTTGATTGTTATAAAACAATATATAGTCTTTTGATATAAACCGCAGAAACCACAAAAATATGAACAAAGCAGCTAAGATATATAATGAACTTTATTTCTACTGACCCTTTTATAATTCACCCCATGATTTTGCTAATAATGTAAGAAACGAACATATACCTTATCGGACAAAACAATGTCGGACTAATTTTTCGTCTTACTAAATTATTCGCCAGACAAAACTTTCGTCACCTCCAAGGATTTCGTCACTTTTGTCCGACATCTTTTCATCCGATAAGGTTAGTAGATATAACATGTCTCATGGGTCTACATAACCAAAGAACACATTTTGACTCTAAAAAACTTGTAAAGAATAACTGGATATATATGTAATCTCATTCATTTACATAGTCTGTGCCTTCTAACAAATTTTGTAGTTTGGTGCTACTATCTATAACACCGTTATCTAATAATGTCTGCTGGTTCTTCTTCTTCTTCATTTCTACTGTTGGCTTCTTCACTTTCTTCTTCCTTTTACTTTTCTATAAAAAATAGTGAAAGACAAAAATGTAATATTAGTTTGATCGCTAAAAGATTTAAACAAATAGATTATTGGCACTTTTAATCTCACATCTAAATTACGAGAAATATCCAAGCACCAAGAAGGTAATGTTTTTCAAGAAATTCAAATAAACACAACTCTAGAAAAAAAGGTGAAAAATAATACTTCTTTCTGTGAGAAAATTATTTTTCCTGATTCCTCTTCGCCAGATTCCTGTCACATTTGGAAGATTTTAAATTAGCGGGAAAAAGCAACAAAAAAAATACCAGAAAAAAATCCATAATAACATTTTGATCAAAACAAAGAGAAGATACAAAGTGAAAAGCAGAAACAAAAAAATCTACAAAACTAAAGATTTATAATAATATCAAGAAAAAGATTTTTATTGTAATAAAACTTTCAGGAAGGTGCGAGAACACACATAATCACAATATATCTCATATATTTTAATATCAGACTATCTTGTGTTTGTCAAACCTGCAGGAGCTACACAAAGTCTAGAAATAAAATGTAATCAAAATATAAAGATGATAAAATCAATTGTACCTTGCTTGTTCTAGAATCTTTCAAATTTTCCCATAATTCTTTGCCACTATAAAATAGAAATATTAGTTTATTCTAATTTAATTTCACACCTATAAATATGACTATATGACTATTGTTTCTAATCGGTACGAATTTGGGACCAAAGTTGCAACTAAAATTACCATGTTTTTAATGACTTATGACAATTCTTTTGGACGTGCAAGAATTTTAGATTAACCCTTCAAAAAGTGCTAATGACGAATTACGTGCTTGTGCACAATTCACTTCAATCGACGTAGGTACAAAAATATAGATTTGGAATTCAATATGGACGTAGCCCATATGTACGTCATTAGCACTTTATAAGGAGTTAATCTAAAATTCTTGCACGTCCAAGGTTTCAAAGTACAATCTGTTCCAAAATTGTTCTATTTGTATTTAGTGAGATTTTGACCGTTTTTAGCCGCACTTGGACAACGATTGAAATACAAAGGACTAAGTTCTGTTTCACAATACAAAAGACTCTAAGTTCTGTTTCACTAGCATCTGTCTCCTAGCAATGTTTGATTGTTAGATTCTATATGTCTATTGGAGTAGTCATCATAGGCCATACCACGCACTAGGCTACTTTGGCAACTTTTTAGGGTTAAAGAAGAAATGGAATAAAAGGAGTATCGCCGGATTGAGTCCGGAACCAAGGAATCATTGTAATGAGGAAGTGAAATAAAAACCACACCATATACATATACTAAATTGTTGCAGGTCAGGGTGAAATAAGATACACTCTTTTTTACAAGATCAAGAACCAGGAAATTTCGGCATTATAAGTTTAAGCTTTCATTAGGAAATTTCCATGCTTAAATTGTGATTTATTCATGCTCGATGTTCTAATAAGATTGTTCTTATAAAAAATAAGAATGTGGGCATTGTACCACTGGACTATCTGCTTTATTATTACACTGTACATTACGACAAGCCATGAACTAACATACGGTGATCGTGTACAGACAAGAAACTAGATAATACAAATGTTTATCAAAATTTATTATAAGAATTTGGATTTCATTGGAATCCAAGTTTTAAATTCCTCATTATAAGGTTGCCCTGAAGATTTCAAAATTGAAACAAGCTTTTTATCATTACATAAATCTTTTTTCATCCCAAATCAATTTTTAACAATTTTTTCCAAATAATATTTTGAAATTTTATTATAATATCATCAATCCTTATAGAAATGTGCGTGCTTACAAAGAATTATGTATTAAAAGTAAAAGTAAAAACAAAACAAAATCTCTTTGTTTCTGCAGTTTCTGTACCGCTCTCTGTGTTTGTTTATTTTTTATCATAACATTCACGGATTTTGTTAAAAATCAATCCAATTTGAAACAGACAGAATTATAATAATGTATGTGGAAATTTTGAAGGCTAAAAAAGCTACGTCAAAATTTCAATTTTAGGCACGTATTTTTTTAATGTTTTTTTTGCTTTGGTACACTCGTTAAAATCGCATCGGAGCGTTTAAAACTTTAAAGCATAGGACAAAGCAACACAAAACAATGGAGTTGAAAATGATGATGGTCGGCTTTTTATGCATCATCAAAGGTTAATTAAAACATAACAGTTTTTTCCTTTTTGTTTTAGCGGGCTTTTAGTTTAACTCTTAGCGTCCAAATATGAAAAGGTCTATTCACTTATCTCGGATTGGGTACTTTAACTGGTATATATAGTGGATATATAAGCTTTTCACATAAATTACCCCGGACATTTAAAAATTTTGACCCCAAAACAGGTGTTGATTTACCCCCCCCCCCCCGGACATTCAAAATTACCCTTTATAAACATGGCGAATTTAACCCAGACATGAGCGAATTCCAGCTTACCCCCTTAGTTATATCCTCTACCCCCTAAAGGGGTAATCTAATCCACAAACTTCCGATCGGGAGGCATTTAAATGCTGGGTCAAAGCCTTCAGAAACAAACGCTGTAATCACAGTACTTTTGTTTTCATTCACTGACGTCACGATTCACAATTCGCCATTTGGTTAGCCAAAAAATGTGGTGACAAAAATGACGACTGATTCACGCATTCGCTGAAGTTATCAAAATTATCTTCCTATAGTATAAAGTTTATATTTCTCACTACCTTAACAGGCGTCGTTTTAACAATCGATGGAACGATTCACGTATCTGAACAAGGCGATGATAAGGAGAATTGCGGTCTTGTAGAAAACCCATGCAATACATTCCACCATGCAGTAAAAAGATGCCAAAGTTCTACATGCAATAATATTTTGTTAGATGCACAATCGTATTTTAAGATAAATGACACCATTTCCATTTACTTCGATTTACACATAGGCAGCTATAATTCAAATAGCATTAAAAAAACGGCAAGTCTTCAAATTCTTCGTGATGAATTCTTCATTTCGTTATCCCATGGTGCAAACTTAAACATAAGTGACATAACAGTCGAACGATTTCCTGGGGACGATTCACCGGTCATATCGATTTGGGGCCCTGCTAGTTACATAAATATCGAAAACGCGTATTTTGCAAACTGTGTCAGTTCGTATTCCGTTCTGATATTTGAAGTTGAATTCGAAACAATAGCTTCTATCAAAATCGTCAATAGCATGTTTCGGTCAACCTCTCCATACCGACTGCCAACAAAGGACACACAACTTCCTCAATATGAATTGCAAACGAACACCAGAGAGCCAGTTGTCATCGTCATTGATGGATGTGCTTTTCACCAAATTAACACAATTTTGGATAGTGTATACTTCAAGCAACCTTGGATAATTGAAATCAAAGAAATTTTTACTGGATATATGTCTCTGTGACTTTGACTCCAAACTCCGAACTTCACGTTTCGAACAATCGGTTTGAGATGTCCTTCTTGGGTGTCCGTGGTCTTGAAGATTCTTCTGTGCTTAGTTACAAAGTCGTGAAGGTAATGGATTCGGCTTTTTATGGGTCGTTCGCAGACAGTTATTTATACCAACAATCAGTTCAGCTCTCCATTCTTTTTGACACAAAAGAGACTAATATAATTGTTGAAAATTGTACATTTATGGATGCGACAGAAGGCTCTTTGAGCTTGGAGGGATGGCTCATTATCGTCCGCAATTCAATTTTTATAAACAACACGGTGACAGACTCAATTCGAGATACTAATTTGATCACTGGCTGCAACATTGAGGTAAGGAACTGCGTTTTTAAAAATAATTCTGCGTCTTCCAGTCAGGCTGCAGCAGGAACAATAAAGCTAAACAACATGTTTTCATCCAACTTTTCCATTCTGGTGATAAACCAATTAATTGTAACTGCTGGGAAATACCCAAAATCAAGACAAAACAAAGTTATAAGCTTTGATGTAGACTCACAGACACAATACTCCATGACAGAGATTTCAAACGTAACGGTATTTTGCCAGGAGAATCAACAATTGAGAAATAGCACTCGCATTGGTTATATAGGTTTAAAGAATCAGGCGGTCTCTTGCGAGGATTGTGATAGCAATCACTATAACATACTGAATCATTCAGCTTCCATTATTTGGCACGAATACAATGTCACTACCATCAAAGACGTTGAGTGTTACCAATGTCCTTTCCAAGCATCCTGTATCGATGGTATTAAGAGTAAAGGCAATTATTGGGGATCACCAAATAGTACTGGAGGTGTAACATTTTTCCCATGTCCAGCGCTTTATTGGAGGAATGCCTTTCTTACGATACGTGTTATTCAAATCGCCAAGGAAGATTATGTGGAGATTGCGTTCAAAACCATTTCATTTCTTTATTCGGGCCAAATAAATGTGTGGCTTCTCAGCATTGTGACAACGAACTATTTTGGGCGTTTTATGTACTATTGATCGTTCTTTTTATCGGTGCGTTATTGTATTGCGAAGAGATCTTCCGCAAATTAAAACATTATTGGCTTGCAATGAAGAAGTTTTGCAAGAAATGTTCCAGGTCGAGCAGTTCACTTCAAGAAGAAAACCATCCCTATGAGCTATGGAAAGAAAACCAGGAAATCAAGGACACGGAATCAAGCAGAATATCCGGTATCGTTAAAATTGCATTCTTCTTTTATCAAACAGCTTCAATTCTACGCATCGACACGTCAGCTAAATCGTATTACAAACTACCATTTTTAATAGATATCTTGACTTCATTCTTTAACATTGAATTGAGCAGTGTTTCATCAAACTTTTTTGTTGAAATTTGCCCCTTCCGGACGTCAAACGTAGTTTTGGTGGAGTTGTTCAGGATCAGTGTTTTCCTGGTAGCGTTGGTAATATTATTACTTGCTGTTCTGATAATCTATGCGTCCAGAAGAACAAAGCGTACTGAATCCGATACTGACCAAAGAGGCTTGTTTTATCGAATCTTTTGCCAAGAAGATCAACGTACGAATGAGGAATATTCTGTAAAAACATTTTCAAATCGTTTAAAAGGATCTTGTGTGCAATTATTTCTGATCGGTTATGTCAGCATCGCAACCTTTAGCGTCTCGGCTGTTAATTGCATTACTCTTGTCGATGGAAACCGCTATTTGTTCATACAAGCTGAAACTACTCGATGCTATCAACAGTGGCAAATTGTCGTATTCGTGTTTATCGGACTGTGGCTCTTACCATTCCCTTTCGTTTTATACAAAGGATGTTGTTTATTAAGATCTCGTCAAATCACACCAAACCAATTCCTGACAATCCTGGTATTCCCACCAATCTCTTCATGGTTTATCAGTAGGCAGTCATCGCAAAGTGTGCAAGACAGAGTAACATCAATGGAAAGCGACAACATTTTACGCATCTTAAACGAGCCGTTTCGCTGCTGTATCGAAGATGCAGAAAACCATAACTACAGCCGTCTCGTATGGGAGCCTGTATTAATCACACGCCGATTGTTATTGATTCTTTCGACATCCTTAATTGCTTCACCGATCATAAAGCTATACCCTGCCGGTGCCTTGTTATTAGTCTACGCCATTCACGATTATTGGAAACAGCCGTACAGCGAGGAGCGACTGAACCTCTTACAATCGATATCCATGAAGCTACTTTTCTTTTGTCTACTGATCAACATGTTTTGGGCCTTCTCAACGGAGGGTGGTTTTGCGCAAAGTCAGAATTTTTACATTGTTGGCGAAGTATTAATCATTTTGGAACTGTTTATTCTTTTGTTGCCAGTTTTAGTGGCTCTTGGATGGATGGTTTTCAAAATTGGACGTCAATTGTATAAAAAATGTATTTCGAAGCATGAATAAATAACACTTTTTTCTTGATTACGTTAAATTTATGCTGTTGCGGGAATTTTCAAACAAGGAAGTTGTAGATTCACGTCTAATTGCTTCTTTCTTTTCCCTCAACTTTTTGGTTACATTTTCACACATCCTGACACCATATATGTGACGTTCCACGGGATTCGTGGTACAAGTTCATTTGCTGATCCTTATAAAGATCTCGGAAATCCTTTTAAG
>JAUJPO010043610.1:0-17298 GCA_032270745.1 Tiaropsis multicirrata
TTGCTTGAGCCGATTGCTTTTGGTCTAGTAAATAAATATTAACTCTTAAACCGAGTGCTAGTTGATCAACAGTCCTTTTAAATTAAGATACAAAAGTCCGAGTTGCAACTCATAAAACTCGTATTTGTAAAATAATACCCATAAGGTTGTGACGTAAGACATAAGACAGCTGTGACGATCCATCTGCTTTCAGCAACCTGATTCCAAAGACAAAATTGGAGACCTTCTTACAGGAGTAGCAGCTCGTTTAGTGTGTCGTCACCGCTAAACGGTAAGCTAGTCTTTGTGGCCATTACAAGAGATCTATTTGGCAGACCGTTTTCCTCCGTCTAAAGGTCTGCTTTTAATAGTGTATGCCTTGCGTTACGGTTTATGGTGGGTTTGTGGTGGCCCCATTTCGAGCGACTTTGAGAAGGTGAGTGAAAAGATCAACAGGGATATTATATTAGAGGATGAGAAGAAGCCTATTCGGAAGCATACTGTTCTATGCATCGGTTAAACTGATGCGGTGTCGATTCTGCATTGAGCACCCAAAATCATAACCACGATTATCATTGATGGAATGTTTCTTCTGCACCTTTTTGATTCTCTACCTTCGATGTTTGGTGGTGTTGCTATATTCATTAGCAAACAGAAAGTAAATGAGATCATAATAGATGATGAGATATATTTAAATAATATTTTCTTATCAATTATAAATTGTGAACTAAGCGAGGTTCCTCCTATAAAATCCCCGGAAGAGATCAAACAATACCAATAAATTGGCTGAAAGCTTTGTTACAAGACAATTTCAAGATAGCTATTGCCCGGGGATACTGACCTTATGGTCCGACGAACCTATGCCACGGGGTTTTGAAAAATGAACCCTACGTGAGATCCATTTTGGCAATTTTTTCCAAAACTCGTCAAATAAGTGACCCTGCAGGTCTTCAAGTTCCAAGATTTTCGAAGGAACCCCATGAAAAACCCTACAAAACTAATATTCCACCTGCAAATATCCATAGAAAACTTTCTGCCAAATTTGACTGGATTTTGTTAGTTATTAAGATTTTTAATTTTTGCTGACGTCAGCAAAAACATTTTTTTTCAAATTTTCTTTGAAATGGCTATTCAAAAAATTAGGACCCAGGCATTTTTGAAAAATATGGAGACGTTGGAACTGGTGGGGAAAAATTACGATAAATGAGCTCTTTTTTGCACATGCCGTAACTTGCCCGAGTTTTGGTCTTTTTTTGGCCCAAAAATCGGTCCAAAGATCACGTACCTGCAAAATTTCAGCCATGAGGCTTATGACCTAAGTTTTGGTCCATTTTTGGTCCAAACTTTGAAGGGATCTGACCTTTGAGCAAACCTAAAACGGAAAATCTAACCAAAAAAATGACCTCAAATAACCGGAAATTTTGGTTAGATTTGCGATTTTAATCATCCCTTAGGGTTATACTAATTACCTACAAAATTTCAGCCATGAGGCTTATGACCTAAATTTAAGCCCTCTTTTACCCCCCTTTTAAGTTGGCCAGATTTGGTATAATAACCGGATTTTTTGGTTAGATTTTCCGTTTTCGGTTTGCTCAAAGGTTGTACTAATCACCTGCAAAATTTGTGTCACGAGGCTTATGACCTAAATTGAAGCCCATTTTTGGCCTCCTTTTTTGGTCTCTCAGGACCAAAATAACTGCTAACTTCGAATCTGACAAAACTTTTTTAATAGTTTTCATTACGGCAAAAAAGATGAGAGTGGTCAAAGTTCTGAGGCTTATGACCTAATAAAAAGGCTGACAGCTCTCAAACTAATATTTCTCCCATTATTATATACCTGTAGGCAAAAACGGCCATTGAATAATTATCCATATCCCACCCTTATTATTTTTTTTTTGGATTTTTTTATTGTGCCCCGATTTAAGTTTGGTTCACTGTTGATTGTTTGACGGATTGTTTTGGTTAAGTGTTATTTTTACCTATTGTTTTTTAGGGTTTTGTTTTCAAAATAATGTTGAAGTTGGGTTTTCAATTCATTTTCTTATAAATGGTTTTACACTATTTTGTGTCCTCCTATAGGTAAACCTAAATTTAAGTTAAGGTATATAATAAATCATATATTCAATAGGCATAAGTATTGGTTATTCGATTTATTAAACCTCGGTGGTGTGATATTCAACTCCTCGGTTTAATAAATCTCAATAACCAATGCTAGCCTATTGAATATCTGCTTATTATTCAATAGTACCACTTGTTGTTATGCGTTTTTTTATGCATTATCTTTATAAATTTATTTTAGATTCTGAAGATAAAACAAAAAAACCTGAACCAGTGTGTGATGAAAACGCTTGTCGATTGTAAACGATAATAGCATGCATCAATTGTACAAATATGCACACAAACACCATGTATTATTTGTAGGTTAGTTCAAGTTACAGTAGGTCTTTCTTTAACCCACTCAGATATTTAGTACATGATGTCTTTCAACTGTACTGAAGTTTTTTCTTCAATCACCAAAACACTCCACCACATTTTTCACTTAAAAATCTTTCTTACAAATCGTTTCAATTTGGTATATAGACTTAGCTTTAGAAGTTGCTTCGGACTTTTTAACTGTATCGAATAATTGATTAATTGAAATTTGTAGGTATTATTCGAAATAAATTATAAATCAAAATTTATATTCCTAGGTAACATATAATGTGTTCTAGTTTTTTAGTTAGTATAGTTTTTCCAATTTTCATTACTTTGTTTTATGACGTTTATTTAGGCCAATCTATAAATTTCGTAGACCCTTTTTAAACTGATCCTTTTACTTTTTAAGTATTTAGCAAAGAAAAAGTTGGAAAATAATATTTAACTTGAAAAAAAAAGAAGTTGAAAAAAAGTGTATGACTCGTGTAATGTATCCTTATGATTGATATTTTATGACCAGTTGCCGCCTGGGGCGTTGAACGAAATCCCACCTTCGACAGCGAGATTATAGACATTTCTTATATAAGCAAATAACATGCGACTTCAACAATTTAAGCCCTCGATATTTCTTTAAAAAGTTGCTAAAACCTCTATTTTAGTAAATTTCGGTTTGATTTTGGAAAAGTTCAGAACATTTGAAGGCTTCCTTTTAGTCACAGTATTTAATAAAAAAAGAAAACATGTTTTAACATTAGAATATTAAAATAGGACATTTTTTACCTACTGTAAATGGTTTGAAAAGTATTTTTTGAAATATCCCCGGAGGGGGGAGGAGGGGTCACTCAATTTAAAAACGACGGTATGTGCGGCCAAAAATTGGACCTTTAAATTCCGACCTTTACGGTGCAGTGTAAAATTTGCCGAAAAACCGACCCTTACAGTGCATTTTTCGACCATTTTCACCCGGTTTTAGCAAAGAATTTCAAATTTTCCTCAAATTTCCTACCCTTACAGTGCACCTGGACTTTGTCAGAACCTTGAAAACCTTCTCTTTTACTCGCACATACCGTAGGTCGGACCATATTATGTGTGCATGTTAGCTCTTTCAATTCAAACAAGATTTTCTTCTATAAAACACCTTCTTGTGCCATGAGTCTTCCTGTTTAGCCTGAAGTAAGGGTCAATTTTTTATGAGAAGGAGATCTAAATATCGCTTTTTAAATATTTATCTTTCTTTTTTCTTTCAGTAAAAAAAAAGAAGAAAATCTTTCAAAAATATTCTAAAATCAAAACAGTTTTTAATTGAAAATGATAAAACCACGAGATGCAGCAAAGAAGGATGCTCAATACACAACAATATACAGACACTAGTTGGTGAAAATATTGAATCACTTTGAATTTGTAAAAAATCTCAAAGATGGTGTGATGTTGATATGAAGATGGTGTTTTAAAAACAAAGACAAGCCTGTAGCAGAGAAATAAGTGTTTCTAGAGTGTGTGCTTGTGTGGATTAGAATCATGACAGAGAAATGGGTAAGCCAAAACAAGATTTTTTTCTTGTCTCAATATCTATCTTCTAATTATACATCTATCTTTTGATAATATGATGTTCGTGGAATCTGGAATCAAGCCTTGTAAAGATCTTAATATTTATTCTTAATATTTTCTTGATTTTACTCAAAAAGAGAAATTTTGTAATTTTATTAGGATACTCTAAAAAATTTGGCTTTATGTTTTAATAAGGTTTGTTCTAAGGATCACTTTTTAAAGAGTTCTGTATCAGTTCGTTTGGATTTCAGTATAGAATATATTTAAATCTACAGCTTCATTACCTGCGTACACATTTTTAACCTTACAGTAACTTAGATCAGAGTAAAAAAATATCACTTTATTTGGCTCAAAGTGGTTGCGTGGATCCTGAAGACCAGTGACTCCTATTTTTGGAATGTTTTCCCATAGAGGGATTGTATACACGCGTTATTCACTACTTGTAAGAATTAGAAATCGGTCATCGAGATTGTTTATTTTTCTATAGTAAACGTCAAGACGTTTTATATACATTTCGTGAAATATTTGTGTAAAGTTGAATTTGTTTTGATATAATATGATATGGTAGCTACTATATAGAACTTGTGAAGGAAATATAAAGTTAAAAAGAGATTCATCAATTGGTGTGTGGGAACGTTGTACTTCTTAGTATGGATAACGATAAATATGTAAGTCTTAAAGTTTGCCATTCGCTGCTCTACACGATAAAAACACCCTCATTGTCTTTAAATTTCTTTTTTCACTGGATCTCTGAGACATTAAAGTGACTTTCCGGATGTACCTGTCCACATTTAAGGCTCAGACAAAACCCAGGTGAACTGTAAGGTTAAAGTTTCTTGCTAAAACTGCTATGGGGGGATGGCCAAAAAAGTACATTGTTGAAAGAAAAACTTTGGTCCGAATAGACGTAGGGAAGTTCCCAAAGGTTTTTCATCACAGTATCTCAAAGTCAATTTAGGATTCTAGGAAAAACGTACTTTGTATCTGGTTCTTCAGAATATTTACACGTTTCATTACAAGACTGTTGATTAAAGAAAGATTTTAGATGTTCTTAACTTTTCAGAAATCAAGGCTTAAAATGTTCTACTGTTAACGAAAATGTTTATAAATTGTTCTATTTTTTTCAACCTATTCTATTCTCCTATTCTCATGTTCATATTAATATGGTTCTTATATGGTTAGTTCTTATGTAGAAAAAACTTTTTCCAACAAATTGTTCTTACAGAAAAACAATTACAGTGATGACAGACATTTCTTGAGGATCAGATATCGTGAAATGTTTCCTTGACGCGTAAAGGTCGTTAAAAATCATAATTGTTTAATCCTGATTGTCCAATTAAGGTCATTCTGCTAAGCTGTGGTATTTTTTTCGAGCTGGGTTATGAAAGATATGCTTTGCTATAATTTGTTGAAGCTAATGATGATTTTTTTGAGTTGATTCAAGAGCTTTGTTGCTTGAGAAGGGTTTGAAAGCAAATATGTCTAATATGCAAGTCCAGCATGTAAGGTTTTATTTTCTAAATGTTGTATTTGGTTAAAGATTTTTTGAAACGTCTAATTGGGCACTTTCTGCGGTGTTTAAACTTAAATCCCCTCGTAAACTACAAGATATAAATTGCCATAATCTATTCTCCGCAATTACAGTATCATTTTTTTGCCTCAGAAGAGCGCAGCAGTAGAATTCGAGTTGAAGGTCCGCATACAAGTTTAAGAACGTCAGAATCTTAGTTGAAAAGTCTCTTTGTTGAATGCCAGAATTCAACAATAAGAGTTAACTTATCAAAGTCAAGGGGCGATGGTGCTCCACTTTCAAATTGTAGTTCCTTAACTAACCATGTAACGAGGTGCCACCGTTGAATATATATAATAGGCCGACTAAAACATTATCCTATGCAAATCTTTTGTTATAAAATTTCTAATTGCTCTGCAAAAAAAGGTGGTTGGGTTATTTTGGTTAATTAGTCGACACTTCTTAGGATTTGTTTACTCAGCGGTAGAGACAGAGAGGGCGCAAACTAGGTATGTGTTGGAGAGCATATTTCATACGATACATCAATTAACTTTGCTCAATCCCTGGCTTATGCTATTTCACGGTTTACGGAAAAGGGTATTTCAGGTCCCATGACCTTCGAATTAAACCAAGCAAAAACAATCCCATGCAGTGCCAAACCAGTATTCCGTGTTCGTCAGGAAAAAATCACATAAGTAGAAATGGCTTTCGAAGCATCAAAAATCGTAGTCCACGGGTGTGGTTTGATACATGCTTCTAAGCTCTTGTATACAATTGATCTCAATAAGGGGATCACGATATGCATAAGAACAGTTTATAATGATCAAAGAGGCTGGACTAAATAGCTATTTATGACCTGGCTTTAACACCACTCCCCAGCCTCCTTATTATCTAATAATCTTCTCAGTGTGAGTGAAGCTAAAAGTATTCAATGAAGTATTCATTGAGCCGGACGCCAGCATTTTAAAGAAAGATAAATCACCCACAATAACTTTCCATTAAAGGATTAATTAATAATAATGGTTAGATGATAGTATGTTTGTTTAGAAGTTGACAGTTTGTTGTTTTCCTGTAATACGTGGTACAACTTGAAGCAGTTCGTTCAGTTTTCTTGTTACGTTAAGTCGTTCTGCACTTGTAGAAAGACATCTTTGGGAATTCATTTTCTCAGATCTTTGGTAATTTATCAAGGTGGGGTCAATTAAGGTCAAAGTTACTGTAATTGAGGTCAGACGGCTTGTCAAGTTGCTATATTATTATAGTATCTTTTATGGAGCTTTTAAATATGATCCACTTTTCGAATGTTTATTGCCAGACGTTGAAACAACTGATCTCTGAGAAAATGCGAGGTATCTCGTTTTAAGGCGTGTAATTTAATTGTGGTTGATCGATACTATGCCGATAAGAGCTTTCCAATTAAACTTATATTCAAACGTACAGTATATAAGGGACACGATTTCTTTATTCATTCCTTTGTTGATTGATTTACACGACAACAAGTTTTGTAGATTTTTGTGTTTAGGTTTTTGTTTAAATCAAGGTGAGGGTTAGTTGGTGCAGAGATTTGGAAAAGAAAGATAGGAATTGAATTGATAGAAACACTTTTATCATATATATTCCTTTCTCCTCCTTTCAATTCAAAGCTCTAAGAAGGGAAGGTGCTGCTGACGATGAAGTAGTATGCATATGGTGATGCTCTATTTAACAAAGGAAGTCTTTCAGATTTGAATAAAAGTTTTTTAGTTGAATAAACTAAACTAATAATAAAACTAAATTTATAAATATCTTAGCAGCTAGAATTTTTGGAAGTCAAAAGTAAATTTTTCCATATGTAGAAAATATTACCAGGATTCTGTTGGTAAAGTCAGTTTTTCTCGGCACGGGCTCAAAAAAATTGGCAAAGAGGTTTTATAATTCCTTCTCTGATTGGCAACAGACAAGGTTGTTATTGTAGTTATATTTCTCTCTTTCCCAAATCTCTGGTTGGTGGAAAGACATTGCTTTTTTTAAATTTTTTTTTTACCAAAACTTAAACACCCCTGTCTCAGTCACCCGGTGGAAAGCCTTTTGTCGGCGAGGATAAACAAGAGAGAAGGACGAATTTCTCTGCCAATTTTCCATATTGCTGGGTTTGTTGTTTTACCTAGATGTTGAATATTTTTTGTAGTGAACTTGGATGAAAGATAAGAAATTTAAAGCTTAGAGGAAACACCGTGTACTACTGTGAGTTGCTGTGATAAAGTGAGAAAAAGTTCATATAATTCTGTCATTGGAATTTTGTTTAAAACTTGCTGGGAAGTTTCATGAAGTTTTTCCCCAGGTCTTTCTTTCGTATGAGAATACTTATAATAATAATATTTGTGGCTTTTTATGAGAATACTTATAAGAATATTTACACTCAAATGTAAAAGTAGGAACAAACACATAAGACTATTTGTTGCTTACTAGTAACACCCTCTCAAAGGGGTCCTTTAGGTCGTTTGTTCCAATATATTTTATAAAGAAATTGAATCATCCCAACCAGACACACAACGTTATTCTAACGTTGTTTCAACGACCTAATAACGTTCTGACGTAAAAACAACGTTATAAGCCTGCATCCGGGATAGGAGAATCTAAAGGTGCCATCAAATTTCCTTTCTTAATACATAGAAGTTTCGAGACAATTTAAGTTTTTTGAGAAAGGGGGATTACATGCTGTTTTGAGTACAATATAAGTTCCTTTCATATGAGGTGTGATAAAGAGGAAAATATAATACAATTAAAATAATATTCTGTATGGTAGTACTAGTTGCTTTCGAAGAGTTGAAAGACATTTAATAGCGTAGAAAAAGGATATATCAATTGAACTAATAATGACAGTAATAATGAGTAAATTTCTTTTTCCATGATAAGAGATTTTTTGTGGTTTAGAAGGGGTTGGGCCACCATCTCGTAGAATATTCTGATAGTCTAGTATTAACGGTAAGATATAAATTTCTTTATTTTCTTAAAACTGAATTGAAGGTTTTGGAAAATGGTAGGAGAAAAACAAACGATTCTTTTTAACACCCTCGTTTTGAGGGTGTGTCATTTTCAAAAAAGAGAAGAATGCAATTTAAATATAGCGGGGAAAAGGTGGGAGAGGTTTTTTCACCTGTAGTCTGTTTCTTTGGTACACTGTAGGTTGTAATATTGGAAATATTTGAACAATATCTATTTTTTATTTTTTTGTAGAGACCATACGGCCTGATGGAGAAAGAATTAGAAGGTATGGATTATATTTTGATTGCAAGGATTTCTTTTTGAAGGATTGAAAGAAAGCCATACTCTTTATAAGATTTCTTTGGCATGGCATTTTGACAGTGAATGGCTTAGACTGTGCTACTTGTACTTAAATAATTTCTATAAGAGGAAAACTCGAAACCACTTTGGTCACGGAACGTGCTTTAACGTCCAAACAACGTTGTTGAAATGATGTTTTCGTGTCTGCTGGTGTACGACGAGTTTGACAGCGGTATAAATAGGATTCAAAGCAGGATTTTTTCAAAACTCCCACCGCAATCTACTCTACCACCTTTTGATTTGTTGTTTTTCTTCTCTGTCAAATTTTTGGCATTGAAACTTTTACCGCTTTTTTCTTCAAGAATACCGTAAATACTTTTGGCAGCAGGACGTTGACGGAGATGGTCAACTTTCCAAGAATGAATTCAACAACATGCTACGTACAATGGGTTTGAAACTTACACACCAAGAAGTCGAAACTTTATTCGCCAAAACTGATGTCGATAGTAAGTATTTTTTTTCTTTTAGCAATATTTATTTTTTCATTATGTTGGTAGGCCAGTCCCTCACATAAAATATAATATAAGGAGTATATTAGGTGAGTAGGGCTTCTTTGCTACCGTTATTGTTTTCTTTTTCAAGCTTCTTTTTTTGATAACCGTCTGGTGAAAAATTAAAATGCACCATAATTACCATCAAACCCTACAAATGGCGTATTTTCAATTTTGTTGTTTTGAGGTCTATAAAACGTTATGACGTTGGAATAACGTCGTTCGAACGCCAAAATAACATTAATGTTTACTAGGAGGCATCTAGTGAATTGCGTTCTAGACCCTTTTAAAAGTTCTGTTAACTAATCCAAACTAAAGCAATTGAAAAGATTTCTAAAGGGCCAAAACCTTACTGTATTCCTCTGTATATCATTAAATTTTCAATTTTTTCAAACAGAAAACTACAAGATCAGTTTTCACGAGTTCGCCGAAGCTTTCATCGCTAAGAAACGGGAACACGTGAGCGGCGATCGCTTACGACGCGTATTCCAAGAATCCGACCGTGATCGCGATGGTTACCTGACGACAGATGAGTGTCTGGCCGCTCTAAAACAACTCGGACACGTGATGGATGCGAAAGGTATTCAACGCGTCATGGGGCTGATGGATAAAAACCACGACGGAAGGGTCTCGTTTCAAGGTGAGGATTTCCTTGGATATGAAAAAAGCGAAGTTACGCAAGAGGTTTAGGATGTTAGACGCGCCTGTGGCGGCCTGTACATAATTTGTCTAAGCAAAACTTGTAAACAAAAATTTATGTAAAGGCTGGATCATACGCGTCTAAGGTCATAAATAGCTCCTTGCGTAACCTCGCTAATGGGTGAAAATGACCGAAAAATTCTCGTCCGATTCTCCTCTTTTGAATTCAATCATTTTTTTAAATTTCTAAACTATTCATGAGTTTCCACTCACACTGGTTCATTTTTCTAATGAAACACAAACTGGCGACGCAATTGATTTTTTTTATCTTAAATTTTTTTTAAGAGTTCTGCAGATTTATGGCTTAAGGAACACATTGATCCTGGACCATTTGATCAAAAACTTTGTCAACATTGTCAGGAGTTGAGGCGAATTTCAATTTTTTGTATATAGTAGTACTTGTATATGTGGTAAAATTATTTTGAGTAAAATATCATAATCAATTTTAATATCTGTATGTAACTCATTCAGATTCATTTACTATTTGTCTTCGACTTAGATATTCACTTTGTGGTCTTCCCTCAGAACTTTTAAACCTGGGCGATTTGAGATTACAAATAGTGATAAAAATGGAACTATAAAATGTTAGCGGGCATATCGTCAAAATCAGTTTTATCTGGACTTTTATTCAAAGACTAGGGAAGATTGTTTCGATCTAAAAACAGATTTTACAGTCGCCTCTCCGTCTCCCCGGGTCTGTGAAATTAGATTGTAAAGGCTAAAGCATGATTTCAGATTGGAGCAAAATGGAACTCACTTCTATCAGCACCCTGAAAGATTTCCAGGCAAATTTTGCTACACATCCTAGCTGGTACCAAGTCTTACTTTTTATGTACCTCAGTATTAGTATTAGATAGGCTGCTTCTCATCCTCTTGTGAAACGTGCTCCTTAGTTATAATCCAACGGTTTTGTATAAGTCTGCAATCCATACTAAGTATGAGGACGCCCCCAGTCATACAATTCACGCATTTTTTTCAAAATTCACGCAATCCCGATTTTCCAAAATCGGAGAAACTTTCAAGAAATCGGGGAAATCGGCTAGGGGAGGGGGGGCTCAATTAGGATTTGTTACACTTTTGAAAGGTTTTGTGTCAATGTGTTTTCAAAGGTATATTGGGAAAGTGGGATGTTGGACCCACAAATTGAGTTGATTTCGTTTGTTTACATTTTACATCATATTACTTATGGCTCTGTTTAAAACTCTTTGAGCTTTCTAAAACGCATTAAAAATGTGTATTTTATGCTTCACATATGCCTGTCATTTCTGGCAGGCCATTCATCTTAACTGCCAATATCATTTCTTGATTTAAGGACTTTTGGCTCAGACCCTCTGAGCATTCATTTCCATGTCATTTTTTTTCCGAGGGGGGGGGGGAGCAGAAGACCAAAATTGAGACGAAAAAGTGTTTCCCCGATATCTTATTGGATTTTTTCGGGGAAACGGTTTTGGCGCGAATTGTTTTTTTTATCCATCAACATTTTATCAAGTCGTTCAATAAATAAAGAAAAAATCATAATTAAAGAAAACACAATGCGTATAACTTTTATATACATTTTTCATTTATTGAATTAATAATTTATTTAAAATAGCTAATTGTTTTGTAAATACAAAGAAGTACTGATGCTTTTAATTGGATGTTCTTTTTTTTTTCTTTGTTTTTAAATATTTTTTGGTAGCGTTTTTTCTTTAGTTTAAAAGTGTCCAGTAAACTTTGAACGGTCATAACTTTTCTTTGGGTGAACCAAATTAGATGAAACTTTCAGGAAAGCTATATCACTGTAAAACATACCAGTTCTATCTATTAATTTATTAGGTATTATTCTAATTTTTCACTGACTTAAAATATTGTACAATCTCGGTCAAAAGGTTAAAAGGTTGATGTAATAAAGGTCACCTATTGCTACCATATGGAAACAGATCACTTTCAAAAGCATTGAGTGGGGTTAAGTTATACTGTGATTTTGGTTATTTTCTACTATTTTCAAAAAGTCTTATGATCGAGGTTGTGATTCGTCCATCAGATTTGTGATTTTTTTTATCTTCACGTTTAAAGTGTTAGTAATTGGTCAAAAGATGTAACCAATGCTCGTCTATCACCCTCTGTTCATCAATGATTTAACAATCTACTTTTCCTAGCTTTCTAAGATCAGACCTTCCAGCCTCGGCTGGTTTATTTCCTGTCGTTTTGTATGGTCAAAACATTTCAAACACTAACTAAAACTAAAAGCATTCTTGCTTTTATTGAATTTAGTAATAAATTTCTTTTTTAATTTTCAAATTTTGGAAAAATATACTACTTTGATAAAATGATAAACTTAAGGCGCGCGAAAAGTGGGGGGTTTCGCGAAAATTAAAGGCGTGAAAATTAGAGGTGCGAAATTAAAGGGCGCGCGAAAATTAAGGGAATTAAGGTACAAAAAAGGCTTATTTTTTGACGATACATTATCTAACAACAATTTATGAATCCGCCATTTAAATTAAAATTTAAATAAAAAAATGAATCTGTCATTTATTCTTTGAAAGCCAAAATAACTATCTAGTATTTTCTTTGCGCAAAGTGAAAAACAACAACTTTATATCATATATTCATGTTTTTTTTTCACTAGACCATTGTGACCGGGACTGTGACTCACCGAGGAAGTCTTCGAATGTTCTTAACTTTTCTGATAGCCTTAAAATGTTCTTAAATTTACTTACAAAGAGCCATTTTAGCCGTTTTCAAGAAAATCTCATAAGAAATTTTCCTCAAAAAACACCTTATTGAACCACTGTTATCTAAGTACAGCTTTAAATGCTTTTTTAAAAAGTATGAAAAGAACTTTATAACACTACCGTTTTTACCTATAGATCCATGCTACTAGCCTTGACCGTCATTTAAAGTTTGCGGATTTCTCATGAATTTCTATAAACAATTCGTTGAATTTCTTTTTCAAACTACGGAGTCTAAGGATTAAAAGAAGACCAAGAGAGATACAGAATGTGAATGGGTCTGACGTTATTTCAACGTCTTTACAATGTTTTACAACAACATTCTTCAATGTTTTTACGTTGAAAAGACGTTGAAAAAACGTTGAAAAGCGTCTTTTATCTGCTGCTGGGTCAACATGTTTGATAATATTTCATTACGTAATCTTTTCTACGGAAACACCCCAAAAGCCAGATGTTTGCCACTAGTTTCATTGCTAAAAAAATAAAAACTAGTGGGGCAAAAACCCAACTTTTTAAAGATGTCTCCGTATAAAAAGATTACGTCACGGATATTATGAATCCAGATTACAGCTTACATTTTTTTTCTAAAAATAATGTCGTTCGTTGAAAATTCTTTTGTTGAACATTATTTTGATGAAAACAATATATTGTATATCATTTTTATAGTCATTAGTGCGTTTTTATTTAAAAGGAAGCACGGGATAGTCGGCTCGAGTTTAAACTAGAAAACTATAATTATAAAGATAATTAGGATAAAAACGAAACGATTGGCTCGGTAGAAAATCTTACAAATGAAATATTTCTCTTGAAAAAAGAATTTCGATGATAAAAATTTGAAAACATATTTTTTTTATTGTAAATCTGTAACAGTTCTTTGGATGTGTTTTTACTTTAGAAGGAGAAAAAAGGCTTTGAAAGGATGTGGGGTGCCAAAGCAAAGGTTAGTTTTTTTTAAATACTAAATATAATTCATTACTTTTTTAATTTTTTTTTGAAATTGAGTGATCAAGTCAGGCGAGTTTTGATGGATTCATCATTTAGGTCATTTTTAGCATAGTTATACCAAAGACCATCAAGTCATGCAATACTGGAGTCAATTGGAAAGATATTATCTTAAGTGGTAGGTAACAGAGACGGTTAGAAGATTCAACAAAGTCGGCGGTCCATACATGTTATTATTTTACTTTTTTGTACGGAGAATACTTGTTATTATTTATAACCAGGAACCTTCAATTTGTACAATATATTAAAATAAATCGAAAGAAGTAAATGTGAAAGAACAGAACAAAGAATTTGTGATCAACAAAGAGTTATTGTGACCAAATCGAACACAAACCAAACAGATAGATGTTTCACGCATTCAAGCATTCCTTTTTTTTTTCAAAATTCACGCAATTAAGCGCCGGAAAAATTCACCAATTCACGTATCAAAGATTTTACTATTTACCATCACGCAAACAACCTAATTTCACGCATTTTATGCAAAATAAATCGAAAAAAGCCCATTCTCGCAATCACGCAAATCTATCAGGAGGGGGTCTGGGTCAAAGTCAAACACATAGAGGTCGTGGGTTCAATTTAGTGTTTGGTTTTTGCAATTAAAAATCTGGTCTGAATTTTTGATAGGCTGAGTCTGTGGAATATAAATCTTGTTTGAAAGATGTTGTTTGATCCACGACCCTGATGTTGTTTTACCAAACTCCATAGAGCCATTTTATATTTTCTTAAAGCTTGTTTGACTTTTTTTCATTCAAAAAAAAACATTTGCAAATACCAATCAATTTCAGGTGTGTAAATAATTACAAACCATTATTTTAAATGCATTTTCTATACTATTACCATTGGAAGTAAGCTATGCCAGTTACATCCCTGCGTTATCATTTTATGAACCAAAAAAAGTTCTTCGAAACACCAGTGTTAAGAGTATCCAGCTACTTTGCGAGAGTTTCTGAATTGTGATTAACACATAATATTTGGTACCCCATGTATAATTTGGTACCCCGTGAAATATAAGGAAAGTCCTGACTCAGAACCCCTGAATCTCTTAGGATTGGAGTTTCATTTTCTTTAATTAAATTAATGAATTGTTGAGTTTTCCTAATGAAAATCTTTTCGGCCCCCATACCTTACCAGGATGAAAAAATAGGTACCTCCTAAAAGTTAAGTGGAATCCAGCCCCCAGTTTTGGCCATAAAAATGTTTTAAAGATTTCTGGCCACGAATCGATCTACAATCTACTCAGATAGTTGAAAAAAAACATTACAAAAAACGAAGACACCCTCAATTAACTTTTATTGAAATTCAAAATTGCAGTTAAAATTAAAGTTGATGGATTTTTTGTATCGAAATGTCGAAAACATTTATTATAAAAATATGGTATTTCAATTTGCTTTGAACAAAAATATTGAAAAAATATATAGAGATGAGAAATATTTGGTGAAAACTGATACAAATTTCATTCAAAAAGAAGAAGAGAAAGTAATTAAAAAAAACAACCAAATGAACGAGAAACAAATAGACCAGGAAAGATCTATGGAGTGAAAAAAGTCGCAATATTTTTCGATTTCCAGTTTATTTGAACAAGTTTTCAAACAACCAAGGCAAAAAAAAAACGACAAATGTTATAAATAGATCTGTATTTAAAAGTTAAATAGACCTATTAAAAAGTATATTAGTTATAAGGGTAGAATTAAAGGAAGTTTTGGCAACAAAGTAGATTTAGTATTCAAATGAGTACGGTTTGATGATCAATTGTTTTTGAAAATGGATGAAAAAATTAGCAAAGCAAGGGTAAAAATAATTTAATTTGTACATCGGGAAGAAACTTTCGCGGGAAGAAATTTACGCAGAATTCAATTTTGCGATGCAGAGTTTCAAAATAGCAAATATTGCGGAATTTAAATTGTATTTTTTATTCAAGCGATTTTTAGAGACTTTTGTACTAACTACATACTAGCGGAAGATGAACTATATGTTTGTTAAGATTCTAAACATTATAACTTTGGATTATTATTTAGCGCAAGATAAGCCAACCATTCCGAAGGTTTCAACCGATTCACGAATCAAGTCACGACAATAGTGGCGACAACACGATGACTACTCACGAGATGGAAACGACCAAAATAACATCCCGTCCACGCTCAAAAACATTGGCAGACATTTCACAGGATTCATTTGAGATCAGACGTCGTTCAGATGATTCACACAAAGCTAATATCTTTAGCCACCTTGGTCAAACCATCTTTGTTCACCATCATAAATCTGATAAAGAGAGAGTTCACGGATACAAGTCGTTCAAAATCCTCGTTCTCGGCGTAAAAGAAGTCGGGAAAACGTCCATAATTAAAAGGTTCATCAACGGAAAATATACCGACGAATATCTGCCGACAATTTCCGAGGAATATGAGACTGGGATATTTCTAGAGATTGGTAACAAACTCAAACAATTTGATATTGTTTTTAAGGACTTTGGAGGTGATCTCAAAACATTTTATCCAGAACTTTACAAAAAAGAAATACAAAGCTCGGATGGTTTCATATTAGTACACACAAAAAATATCCCAGAAAGCTTTGCAGGAGTATTAGAAATGGTAGCAGATATCCAGAATGCAAGGCGCCAGGAAGTTCCGATAATGGTATTGGGTAATCATAGTGAAGAGCAAAATCATTTGGATGTTCTGAATGTCACTAAAAAGTCTTTCGTCATGGAAGGAATGTTAAATGATGCCGTGTCAGCAAAAATGAATATTAAAATTGATGAATCGATTGCCAGGCTTGTTAAAGAGATCGAGAAAAAGATCACGTGAACTTTGAACTTTGAACTATCTTTCCAACGATGTCCCAGCAATCCCACAATGTTATGTTTGGACGTTGAAACAACGTTCCGTGCCTGCTTGTTGGGGTTTAACTTTGGTATACATAAGAAGGAAACAAGAGAGGCGTGATATATAGAAAGGAGCTGTGAAATATGACAGTCAAACATTTTTTTCTCGCTTAGTACTTTAAACATAAATATGGTAATATGATATTGTGAAAGTTTTGAAATTCATTCACAACATTTTGGAACAATTCTTTTAGATAGGATATTAAAAAGATTATATATAACAACAGAGCTATGATATCAATTTTGTATATCCTTACTATTAGACTAGTAAACTAGCCTGTAAATTTTTAAAAGAAGATTTGAGAAGTTCCTGAGATTATTTTGAGGGGCGGAATAGGGCGGCATGGGAGGAGAGTACGGGCGAAGGAAGAAAATTTAACAAATTTAACTTAACTCTTAACGCCATTAAATTTTATAAATAACAAATTTAACTTAACTCTTAACGCCTTTAAATTTTGACGCGCCTTTAAATTTTGACGCGCCTTTAAATTTTGACGCGCCTTACGCGCCTTATTATCGACGCGCCCTAAATTTTTGATGTGAGCATATTCTTTTTTTTTTATAAGAAACCAATCAATGTGTTATGATTTAAAGAAACTTGGCTTTCGGTAATTGGTTCTTTCAAAGCAAGTAAGGAATTGTGCTTAACGTGAGCATATTAATTTTTCTTATAAGCATCGTCTTTATAAGAAACCAATCATTAACTTCTGATTTGAGGGGATTAGGCTTTCGGTAATT
>JAUJPO010043621.1:0-17290 GCA_032270745.1 Tiaropsis multicirrata
TTAATACCAATACGGATGGTTTAAAGAAACAAAAGTTCAACAAAGGACGTTGAACGTCCATTTAAATTCACAAGTCCTTGATATAACATTCAAAAGAATCAAGTAAAACACAGTCAAGCAACAAAAAGATGCTGAGTAAAAGTAAAGTAATCATCATGTTTAAAATCCCGACAGCTTGTACATAAATTTTTTCAACTTCTGTTTTTAATGCTGTTTTAAACTCATTTAAAATAGTTTTTCAGCTATAAGGTTCTAAAAAACTAAAAGATGGCTGCTCTAATGCCAGCGTTTTCTTTGATAAAGTCTTGACATCTGGGTATGGGTAACGATTATATTTGGTTGTATTTATTAATGAAATACTTTAAGGGTGCTGGTGCACGCTTCTTTTGGTGCAAAAATTGAATGGATTATTTTGCACACCATCGCACCAGTAGTATCAGAATATTCCGGTGCAGAAAATAAAGTTTCTTTTCCACGCACAATAATTTTTATTTTAAACAAATTTTGACTTTGCGGTAGTTGATATAATAATGATGCAATTTGGTTCAACAGAATAATGCGATCATTCAACAGAATACTGCGATCATGCAACAGAATAATGCGATCATGCAAAATCAGATCGTATTGGTATATTATATTACGAGCACGGTGCCCAACATCGTGGTATAATACAGTTTTGACCAAATAATTGGTCATAAAAAATTAATTCAGCGGTGAATTTTGTTTTGCGACTGTTAAATTGAAGATTTAAGGTATATAGAATTTTCAGAAAAAAAATTAAATTTATCCCGCTGTCAATTTTACATTGTTGTAAAACTTTTCTAATGTAATTCTCGTGTTACTGTAAATGAATTTGCTGATGACTTAAACTCGCATTATAATACGATTTACAGACCTCGGAGACAACTTGATTTGATTGAAATTACGTTCGATTTCACCCGATAGACATCACCTGGTAGATTAAATAGATAGAGACTTTAGAGAGACTCCTTGTCCGGCTTGTAGAACAACATGCGTGATATGTGCCCTAGTGTGATTGGAAGTCTGAACATGATCGTTATTTGAAAATTTTTTGTAGCGTGGTGTGTGATTACACCAATTTTCATCACTGTATCGCAATAAGTGCATGATGAGTTTGAATTTAGTCATTTTTCATGATGATACACATTATTTTATAAGAGCCAAAGTATATAAGAACATAAAGCTTTGAGGTCAAAAATTTCTAAGAACATGTAAGAACATTTTGAGGCTTTTGAGAATCAGGAGTATAGAAAATAAGAACATTTTTTCATTTTTGATTATGTACACATGAGTTAAAAGACTTAATCAAGAACATTTTAAGAACATTTTAGGCTTGAAACCAAAAAAGTTAGAAGGCTTCTTCAAATTTTAATGTTCTTATAAAAAATGTGTATCAAGTCTAAAATGATTTACACGCTTTTTACTTTGCCACGGAATGGCCTCACAATTGGGGGAAAACAGAACACTTACTAAAATAAAAATTAATTATCTGTAATCAGTAAACAAAATCTTTTAGTGAGTTAAACCATAGTGTTTGTTTTCCCCTCGAAATAATTAAATCTAATTGGTTGAAAAGTATATCACATGACTTTCCGTGGCAAAGAATTGAAATCTTATTGGTTGAGAAGTATATCATGTGACTTTTCGTGGCAAAGAATAGAGACTAGTATATTGGGAAAAATCATTAAAAAGTTAATCCTGGTTGGGAATTTTTTGATCATTTTTTACGTGCTATGAACACGTTGAAATTGGGCAAGTCAGGCTTTGTTTTTGTGCCTATAAACATGGAACAACATTCTTTTTAGAGATTTTTCACCAGGCATAAATCAAAGTCAATTTTTTTATCTTGATATAAAATAGATAAGTCAGCCATTCAAAACCTACTTCCATTTTACTTCAATTTAACTTTCTTTTGCATCTAATTATTTTTTTAGATTTCAATACACTGTATACACATTTTATTTAATTGCTGGGCCTTCACGCCTGCTATGGGCTTCTTGTTTATGGATTACAATAGAGCAAAGAACAATTTGACAAACTATATAGTTGGTTTCAAGTCCTCTATATACCAATGCACTTTTGACCCGGCTTTAACGCCTCCATTTATATGTTGGAAGATGAAAGAATTAAACATTTATATTGGAGAAAACTTTGCTGCTGTAACCGAATGCGAACACTGCTTAAATGACACAATTCTTATGGGAACCCGTCTACTTCAAACCTTAAACTGATTTGGGTGATGGGTCTCATAGGCTTCATTTTTCTACTTCAAGATCAATGAGGCCCCCCAGCGACCCCAAAATTTACGCCATCACGCCTGAAAAATTCGATTTTCACGATCACGCCTGAAAATCAAATTTTCACGCCCGAATTTCGATCGAAATTGATTTATGTTACAGTTAACGTCTATGTCACACTTTATTATAGCAATAAGTTATAAGTAACCTTCAGTAAGGGCTGTTTCCATGCTTTACGACCCTATGATCCGATGGGATCCTCGCCACTGGGGCGGCCAACCCAGTCGAAAATCGCTCCTCGCTGAACATACGATGAAAAAAATTATTTTAACCTTTTTTTGACCCATTGGAAGAACAATGCCATTTGACTCAACCCAGTAGGTTTTTCATCTCATTGAAGACCTTATTTACGGAAGGTTTTTGGAAAAGTCTTGATATCTAAAAATCGCCTGAAATTAAAATATCAGGTTTTGGAATTAAATGGTAAACCATGATACCAAAGTTCTTCAAAATAGACTTTTCCTTTGGAATTTAGTGTCTAAGGAGGCCCCACCATGGTGGGGTAAAGAAAATTTTGAAAATCAAATTATCTGCATTGGCTAAAATGGACTTTAATTAAAAGAAAAAGCAGTCCTCCAATAAATCTAAGACCGGTTTAAAAAGGCCATCATATAAAACGCCGCGTACTTTTGGTAAGAGAAAGATTTAAATTCAAATTGGTGAAGCGCAGCGCGAAGTTAGATCCGCAAGATTTGAGAAGCAACATAGCTATGAAATGTTTGAAATTATCAAAGCCTCTTGCCCGTGACAAATTAATAGAAGGGCTGTACTAATAATGTAAAATTATAAAAGGGTTGACCAATATAGCATCTAAGGAGGTCCCACCATGGTTGGTGGAATTTTTGTAAATTAGGGCCTCTAGATTGGCTTAAATGGCCTTGAATAAGAAAACACAGCAAGTCTCTATGCAACAAGGCTATGTATCACACCAAGACATTAGATTTCACGATCACGCTGAACTGTAAATTTCACGCATCACGCCTAGATTTGTTTAATTTCACGATCACGCCAGAACTCGATTTCACGCCATCACGCCGTAAAAAACCTTCGATCATGCCAATCGCTGGGGGGGCCTCGTCAATTGAAGAAATGCTTTGATATTGTCTGAAATCATCTATTGTTTTTTTATGCGCGAGTTGAAACTCGTACAAATTGATTGGAACTACCATTTTTGGTGGAGAATTCAAACTGTGCAATGTTTGGCACGAAAACCAGCAGACAAAAAGGTTTTGAAAATTTTGAGCCACCACCACGCCGCACATATTACCTAAAAAACCGTTAATCCTCATGCAATTGAATTTTTAATGTCCAATATATGATGTGAATAGTTTCGAGTGACCTATTAGAAAAGAGGTCAAAGCAATTTCTTAAGTACAATATGTTTTTTTTATAATTTTGCTAAAAATTTTTTTTTTTTAATATGTACACATTCAGGCTAAAATAATTTTCAACTGCTATCACTACACTCTTTTTCTTTCATAAGAATAATTTTATAAGAACATTGAGCCTCAGATTTGGTAGTAAATTTTACTAAAAACTATGAAGAACTAACAATTTGAGCATGGGCTTAGAGACCAAGTGAAGCGTGGGTGGGGTTGTTAATTTGAGAAAATGTGGATCAAAATTAAAATCAAATAACTTTTGTTATACACGTTTTTTATAAGAATACACTTTTTAAGAATATCCATGATGAAATTGGCCAAAGATTTGAGAATGTCCTAAGAATATTGCCATCTTAAATTTTTTCAAGGTCATTCATGATTTTTTGGAAATTATTCCTAAATACATCTAAATTCTTTTTCAAGCTGATTCGCCTAAGCGAACGTATTTCAATCGACTTTCAACTCTCTATCGTGTCGAATATTTTTCGGCCTTATGTCAGGGCGTTAGGGCGGGAAATATTCTAGAAGTTTCCAGAAAACGGGCGTGTTTTCTTCGAGCTAAATCATTTTCTACCCTTTTCTTGGTGCGTCTGCGACGTTGGGCATTGGCTAGTAGTAATTACACTAAAATTACACTAAAATTACACTAAAATTAACACATTGCTTAAAATTCCAACGGCAAAATGATGATTTCCACGTGTCCATCGGAGAATTTTCCGCCAACAAAAAGTTGGGATATTGTCGATGAGGTAATAATATTCTGACGTTGAAACGACGTTGTTCGGGCGTTAGGGCGTTAAATCCAACGTTGCCTGATGGGGAAGGTAAAAGCGACATGAGTAATTTGCTTTATGTTACTCGCCTGAAAGCTTGGAAGTATTTTTTGTTTCGTATTTTTGACCAATTATCTCATTAATATTTCCTTGCGTGGGTAGAAAATAACATGTACATTTTTTGTCAATAATATTCTTCCGATGAAGGGAAAAGTCAAACGGCGACGTCTGACGTCAGTCGGAATATTTCCTTTTTTTTATTACTTTGCGTTTTTCGTCAAAACACTTCGCTGGTGAACGCGTGAAATAAGGTTATTTACGTGATGCGTGAATTGAAAAATTTCCCCCAATTTCCCTGATTTAGTTGAAAGTTTTCCCACGATTAAAAAAATAAATCAAAATATTGCCTGAATATGAAAAGAATTGAGTGAATTTCGGAGTGACTGGGAGGAGTTTTAAAAATAACAATTTTATTTTCAATTTTTTTAAAAGCATGAAAATCACTGGGTAGATCATCAGCACAGAAGACTGATGAAAGACCAATAACCTTATCTGAAAAAAAAACACTTTTAGTACATCTCCAAGTTATAAAAAACCTTATTTCAATTTCTTGATCATAATTGATAGAGATTACTCCATTGATATAATGACCCGAAATAAAAATAAAAATTGAATTTGGTGACGCTTGTAAAAGCATGAAACCTTCACTTTGATTACTGTGACTACTGTGTAGTTCAGTAATTTTTTAATACGGGGAAGTGAAACTGAATGTTTTTTTTGCATGTCAAGACTCAATACTGATCAATCGAAAGGACGAAAATTATGTGCCTCGTAATTGATAATTTTATTTTTTCGTGTTTTTTCCAGGTTGTGCTTTTGAAAGGAAGTTAAAATGATGAAAAACCAACATGCAACCGATACTTATTACGTCACGACAATTATTACGGTAGGCTTCAACTTTCATTTTATTTTATCAAAAAAACTCAGTCATTAGAAGTTTTGACGGAGAGTGTTGCTGTTGTACACATTCCTTATATGGAAGTCAACAGGATTCTCCGTCAGAAATACTTCTGAGTCGGCATGATCATAGACTTAACGAAAATTTATGGATTTAAAATTGTTTAACTCAACAAATTTATAAATCATTATTTATTTTCCGACTCAGACCTACATGACGTCACCTCGTAAACTCTAGTACCCCCCGGCCCAGCAGACATTCAACGTTATTCCAAAATGTTCTGACGGCGTTGAAACGTTGTTTGGACATTAAAACAACATTCCGTGCCTTTTTTTTTTTTTGGGGGGGGGGGTCTGGCAGTAAAAAAGGTGACGATTTTTATATCCAAGCTCACCATTTGAAAGTTGAAAACTGGATCGTATCATATCAACTTGACACCAATAGTTACACACCAAAACTAACATAGAAGTCTTTCATTACTTCTCTTTAAAAATTGTGTCAAACTACAAGACAGAGCAAATATCTTTAAAGATGCTTACACTGCTAATTATTTTCAAATGCACTTTAAGTTCCATATGTTGCGCCCGGAGGGGGAGTACTAAGGTTTTTGTCGCAAATTTGCTAATAAAGCGACACTTTTTGGTAAATCTTGCGTCCAATTTCAAAATTGTTCTCATAAAGATTCCGACCCTTAAAGAGAACTTGGCTAAAGTTTGAGACCCTTAGAGCCTTAGAGAGACAATTCAGATTTGTTTTGTTTTTTTGCGACCCTTATATTAGAGAAACTCTGGAAGGTTGAAAAACCGATCATTAAGAACCGCACATACCTAATCTGATAACAGAACAGTATTTCACTAGCACCACGCTCTGCTCTAAAAGTGCAGTGAAATATATGATCTGAGGTTGGATATATCCCTTTGATGTTTTCTCATCCGTTCCGACGTATGAAAATCCGAAATTTTCCTAAATTCGCCGGATTGAATCGCTGTGATTTGCTTAAAAATCACTTTGCTCGGGGCGAGTCCTTTCTCCGTACAAAACCGCTTACGCAGATTTGTATGAAATTTCTGATGAACCTCCACAGATACCTCCACCTCCTACGGAACTCAGTGGAGAAGTGGAGTAGTGGATCTGCTTAGACATTACACATACCCAACAATCATTTTTACCAAAGTTATGATTGTCTTCAAGTTGTGATTGACTTCATGTTGTGATTGAGAAATACGATTCTTTTTGATGAACTGCGTCTATATCCAAATTAATTTTAGAATTTGAATAGGTTGTTACCCCATTGTTGCTAAGTCTTGATCGAAAAAGCAAATCTAAAATTACATGCATATATCATTTCTTTTTTATAAGCACTTGTATTGTTTATAGAACAATAGATCCATTGTTTTCGAGTTCAAATATCTTCTTATATAAGACGTGTTATACTGACAATGTCATTTTACCATCCAGTATTATTCTGTGTACACGTTTCCTTTTATAACAACAAAGTATATATGAACATAAGGCTTCGAGGTCAAAAAGTTGAGAACATGTTAAGAACATTTCTGGAGGCTTTGGAGAATCGAGAACATTTTTTTCATTTTTGATTATGTACACATGACTTAATTCAAGAATATAAGGCTTGAAACAAATGTTCGAATATTATTGTTCTTATAAAAGAAAAGATATATAAATCAATCGAAATTGTAAAACTACGTATGTTCTTAATTTAACTGAAAAGAGCCATCTTAGCGTTAGATGGGATCCCGTCTACATCCGATTCTTATCCGACTCGAAAGTAGACGGGTCACATTGGATTGATTTTTCTTCAAGATCTTGAAGAAATGCTCTGATTGGTCGAAATCCCTATTGTTTTTTATGCGCGAGTTGAAATTCGTGCATTTTGATTGGTTTAATTTCTCAACCGTCATTTTGATGTGGAATACAAACTGCCAAATGTTACCATACTTTTTTTTTCTCATGTGAGTTTAGTGAAATGGGAAAAAAATAGTATGGATCCAGACCCATCTTAGCTTTTTTCGATTTTCTTAAGACATCTTCTTCCAGAAGGTTCAAATGTTCTTACCATGCTCTTTGCTATTTGATGGTTGGTTCTTATGAAATAAATATTTTACATTTGTCACTTTGTTTTTGGAGAAGGGCTTGTACGAAAGAATAAACCCAGTGTGAACGATTTTTCGGTTATCTAAAACCTCCTCTAATCTTTTCTTGACAGATTTTCAACTAACAAATTGTCAACGCTTTTCACAATTTTATTATTTTGTTTACCTAACAAAAAAAGCTCCACTCAACACCTCTGTCATGCACTAAACAAATGGTCGTAAAATTTGAATTTTGTTCAAGTACCTATCGACCCTTTATCGATTTTTAAAAATACAAAAAAGTTTTTAGTTTTTTTTTTCATAAGTGATTGATCTCAAGTAGCATGCCACTTTTGTGGCGTCATTGTAAAATTAACTAACGACATGAATACAGGGAATATTACTGATAGAAAAGAATTTATATGGATCTATCGGTTGTTTTTAACCGAATTTACTTTTAATTGTGCTTTTCCAGAAAAAGTCCGTATCCCCCTGTTGAAGATATAGGATATCCAGGGGGGTCCGAAATTAGGAATATGGAAAACAGGGCGAATAAGGATTTTTTTCTGGAAAAGCCCATTGTGTATCATGGTTCGATTTCAAGTAATTTTACAATCAAATCTTTTACACTTTCCATTGTAGTAATAAGTGATCCTTACAAGAAAGCAGATACAACTTGTACCAGGTGGTTGACCGTGGCAAATATGAAGAGGTTTGAAGGACAAGTAATAGACGACTATGAAAATAATTTTCAGGACATCTATAAATAAAAAGTGAGTTTTTCCAATTCATGGTTTTATATACGTAGCGTAACCTTCTATACGGAAACATCCCAAAAATACGCACCCGGCCGCTTTTTGAGGGTTGTTTTCGTTTAATAGAATGGATGGATTTAACGTAATGGATCTCACGAATACTTTTCACATAATCTTCTACTCTCTCATCAAGGGTAGAGGGTTATAGCAAGAGTGTAAAAAATACCATCTTTTTAAGAATCTATCTAGGTTCTACAAAATGTACGCGGCGGAACTGTATAATATGTTTGTATTTATTCGTTGTGAAAAAAAATCACTTCAAATCACATTAAATGTTTGAAAAGAAACAAATAAGTAATGGAGGGACCAAATGTAAAAGTAAACAGTATACAAAGGTACCGAACTTTGATGTCGGATTAGCCTTGTAAAGCGTTCCAAAGATTCAACTCACAGCAGGGAATAGGTCGCGAAAAAAGAAAGCTTGAACATCTATTATAAAGAACTATTTTGTTTTTGATGATGATGATATAGAGTTATTTGTTGGTTGGTTGTCAGCTAAGGCATAAGAAGTTCGGGGACATTATCGGTCGCTACTACTTTCTTTCTTATTTTTTCGAATCGTTTATAGGAGTAAGTAAGCAGAGATGGCTACAGAAGGTACTCAAAAACTTTGACGGAAAGTGTTGACTTTCATATAAGGCATATGAGGAAAAGCAACATCTGTCAATATTTCTGAGAAAATCTTCTTTAGCCGGCGGTACTGTAAGGTGTGAACTTTGATTTTATTTTTGGGATCTTTCAGACATTTTGCAAATATTGTTTTTTGTTATTTTCTTGTCTATTTTGCCTTTTGCTCACGGTCCTTAATTTTGATGACCAGTTTAATGACTTTTTTATTACTATGAATAATGAAATTGAAGGAGTTGTTTGTGGTGAAAAGTGATGGATTAACCCGGAAATTCGAAATATTTTGATGAATGTTATGATGAATGCTATATCCCAATTTCAATGTCATTTTATTTTGAAATTTGAAATTTGACTTGAAAGTAAGACATTCTTCCATCCCCGGCAACTAAAGATTTTTTATGTAGTCTAAAGTTTCATTAATTGGGTCTGAGATGACGTGTCCGATAATTAACCATAAAAATATTAGTTTAAGTATGTTAAGCTTAATACTGTCAACATCAAATCAAAAGCGACTTATTTACATTGAAATCAGGTTACAAAATCTCATAGGCTTTGATGCTTAAGGAGATGTAAATCTTTTAATTGTTTGGATCGCAAATCGTAAATAATGTTGTTTCAAACAAAACTCGTCAGCGGAATATTTTTTACATGACGTAATGTTACGCCTTATTATGGATGTTTTATAGGTTGTAACTTTGGGTTCTGGTGAATAAGCTATGGTCAAAAAGTGTTTGGGGCACCCCCCCCCCCCAGCAGGCACGGAACGTTATTTGACGTTCAAACGTTTCAACGTCACAACGTTATTTGGACGTTTACCAACGTTGAAATAACGTTGTGTGTCTGCTGGGTCAATTTAAGAGTTTGGGCCCGAGGGTAATTTACTTCTTAACTGATTCGATCCTCGTAGATATGGTGAAAGAACGTGAAACTTATTGGCGGAAAACTTGTTTTAGACCTTATCTGACTATTACTATCAAAAGTGTCATGTTTCGATTATTTGCTTCTGTAGTTCCTCGAGTCTAGAACCAAAATTCAGGAAGTTTGTTTTCCCTATCTCTCTCTCGCAGCATTAGCGTGACTGTTTTTATATCCGGAAAATCAATAAGAATTTGGTCCGTTCACTTTAGAGTATTCAATACTTAAAGTCTGTTACAAAAAGATTGTCTATGTAGAAACCAGGATGGAATGAAAGAAACAAAAAGTGAATAAAAATGATACCTTCCTGGTTTCTACATGGGAGAAATATTTTTCAGACAATATTTTTGAAACAGACTTTCAACAGAGAACTGTTATCTGCTTTAGGCCGGCGCAAATGCATCAAAATCCATTAAACAGATTATTTTGATGAAAATTTTGACGCATTTGAGTTGAACAAAAATTTCCAACATCAAAACAGTAAAAAAGAAAAGAGAAGAAAATTTTGATTTTGTTCAGGCTCAAAGTTTTCATTAAAATAACTGCGCTCGTTAAACTAGATTTTACGTTTTGATGCATTTGAGTCGATTTTCTAAGAATATTTTTCTTCTTTCATCAAAACATTTGAAATTTGATCAAAATAATTTTGATGGATTTTGATGAACATTCTTGATGCATTTGTGCCAAGCGGGTTCAAAGTTCTTTGGAGAATTTCTCTCAAATTCCAAAATAATTTATGGGCCTAAATTCTAAATAAATTCACAAACAATTCAAAATGTACCTTGAATGCTTACGGGGTCATCATATCTCATTAAATATTCCGCTATTTCTTGAATGTCAAAAAAATGTCTCCCCAAAATTACGTAATACGGATCGTCTCTAAATAAGTCACACCATACGTACTAGAAATCTTTCGCCGCGTGACTGACGTGTATGCTTCTTCTCTAGCAATGTGTCATCAGTTTTTTGCTAAGAATCATCGCGAGCGGTGTTTTTAAGCATGATAAATGAGGGTTGAATATTCTGGCCCTGATAGGTTAGTAAAGTCACAGTGGGTGTTTTCTTTTACGGCAAAATAAAAATAAAGTATGAAAAGCGCGATACAATCTCAAATGTCATTTAATGACTTGAATCTTTCGATCTCGTTTAAGAGTTTCTCAAAAAATATTTTTCTTGCAACGAGCAAATTATTGATATTTCTCTCTATTGCTCACTTGTGACAAGAATTCAAAAAAGTTGAGAATTTTAATATTTTGTTTTTTTTTTGTTTTTCAGAGGCAAATAGAGCGCAAAAAATGAACGCATATTTCGGGATAGCATGCCTGATGTTAGCACATTGCATTGTCAGCATTTCTTCAAAATGCACCGAGATTCCTGAAGATTTCAAACTAACCCCAACAAAGAAATTGATGCGTAACAAGAAATTATTAGGAATGGTGGAAAAGAAATTCATGAGTTTCATGGGGTTGTCTGGACGAAAACCGAATCGGACCAAAAGTCGCGTTCATGTTCCCGACCATATGTGGGATTTGTACTACAAATGGAATCGGGAGAATAATGATAAATCAGAATTAGCTGACACTGCAAGATTAATTCATAGCGGTAAGATTTATCATGTTCTTGTGTAATTTATATCTCTTAGTTTAGCCCTTCTGTTTCGTAGAAGTCAAAGATTCCGCTGTTTTTGTTTGTTTTGGGCGTAGTAGGGTGGGTTGAAAGAGGTAGTTTCCATATTAGGTAAAAGTATAGTAAGTGCGCCTCTACGCCATCGGTTATAGTCTATACCTCTATATAACCGAGCCTATGGTTTTCGGCTTAAATATAGTTTTAGCCTCATAAATAAGTATTAATTAAGTTTATTGGAAATGGTTCAATATAATAAATGTAAACGCATCTCTTCTCGGTGGGACATCTTGTATTTATCACGATAGATAACTGTATTCTTTTTCCCCCAAAAATAATAAATTATTTTTCCTTTTTTCAGATGATGGAAAAACGCCGGGTCGACTGGATTTCAATATATCGGTGATACCAAAAAAAGAGAAAGTCCACCGAGCCGAACTATTATTATTTACCGAGAAAAAACGAGGAATCTCACCATACCGACAATTACATTTATTCAAACCGAAGTTCAAAGACGGTGACCGAATTTTGGCTTTTTACAAAAAGTTAAGAAATGAACATAAAGGTTACGTCAAGTTGGATATCACTGACTTAATCAAGGATTGGAAAGTAAATGGTGTCGAAAATTCGTCGATGATTGTTGAGATTGATCGAAAAGTTGACGACTTAAATTCGGTTCATACTCGGAAACGACGAAGTCTAACGCACGAGGAATGGCAGAAAAAACGACCGATGTTGATCGTTTATAGTATGAGCCCGAACAACAAACGCATAAAGGAACCAGTTCCAAAGAGGAAGCGACGAAATGTGCGAGTTTCAACCGACATGTATATAAAGGCAATCAATATCCCAAAAGCTAACGAAACACACCAAAAAGTCAAACGAGAAACATGTCGTTTACGACCGTATTCGTTAGATTTTAAAGATTTCGGTTGGGATGAGTGGATCATCGCACCAAACTCATACGACTTAAATTTCTGCTCCGGCGCCTGTCCAAAGCCGCTAGGTCCTCATTTTAACACTACAAATCATGCTGTTATTCAGAACGCTGTTTTGGGGATCAGCAAACAGTTGGTTCCTGAATTATGCTGCGTACCAACCACATTCAAAGATCAAACTTTCTTGTTCCTGGACAGTCATGGTAAACTGCTTCTCAAAACACCTGTTGAAATGATTGCACTAGGCTGTGGATGTCATTGAACCCTGATCTGTTTTCCAGTCTAGTTGTATAGCAGAGGTTGTAAATCACATGTGTTTGATTTTCCGTTTTGGGACATGTGGTATAAGCAATGGAAAAGAGTTAAGAAATGCGCTTGCAGTGGAATGAATTCCCAAGCCTCTAAAACCTCCCAGAATGAAAAGTTAGGTCAATGTACAGGACTGGCAATTCTAATTGATTTTTAAATTGAACGAATTTGTTACAATACACGAGGTATCGTAAACCACAAGATATTTTTATTGACAGAAGTTGTAAGTTAGAAGAAGCATTTAAGATATGCTAAAATATTGAACAGAAAATTGACAAAATATATTGAAATATGTTCAACATTAAAAATGTAGATTTAAGTGCAACCGATAATTTCGAGGGGCGAATTTTCTTTCATTTGGAGAAAAATGAAAACAAACCTTCAAAAGCTCAGTGGCAGATACAGAAGGTACTGGGAGAATGGTTTTTGTTCATATTCCTTATATGGAAGTCAACTTCACTCTCCGTCATGAAAATCTTTGAGTACCTTCTCTATCCGCCTCTGAAGATTTGCCTTCTATTATCATTTAAAAAAATCTAAACATAAAATTCGACTTTCCAGGAGATAAACGAAAGAAAACTGTCCCTTGAATTTTGAAACGTTTTTTTGACAATTATAAATAATAAAAAATATTTAAAATTTTAGTAAATGGCATAAGAGCCTGAAATCTTTTGAGAGAATCAGGATTTATCTAAATCGACTTTTTAACTACTTGATAAAGCTCCACCGCCAGCGAGATCTCAAATGACGCCTATTCATGCATCATGATCAGGTAAGAATTCTCAATTCTATACATTGGCATACTTCTTGTTTATTGGTTATCTTATCGGACAAAAAAATGTCGGACAAAAGTGACGAAATTTTTTGATGGTGACGAAAATATTGTCCGACGAAAAAAAAGTTAAACGTCTTTTTTTGGACAAAAGTGACGGAAGTATTTGTGGGTGACGAAAATTATGTTCGACGAAAAATTAGTCCGGTATTGTTTTGTCCGGTAAGGTATATCATAATTATATGCAACATAACTTTGTACATAAATTAATATACATGGTGTATCAAGTGAAAATATTAATTTAAACTGAAAAAAATGTATTTTTGAAAACAGATTTTGTTTTCACTCTTTCTTTTTCTTTTCTACCGCACGAAATTTGCATATTTCCGAATCAGACGAAGTGTAAAAATCGGGAAAAACTACATTGCGTTTATTCGGGTCCTTAGAGTAAATAAATTACTGTGAAATACTAGATATTAATAACAACTCATCAAACCTAAAAATTGATGGTAGCTTGTAGATTTGAGCATTTTGTTGAAATTGTTTCCAGTCATATATGGTGGACTTCTTCTTGATTTCTTTTTGTTCGAACAAAGATCCTTATAGAAATCATTGACCACTTCCTTGTCAGCTTGATTTGTCGGACAGTAGCAAGGAATAATGGTAGTTTTAGGATGACCGTCAAACGTTGCTATAATAATGCGAGGTGTGATTTTTTCGATGTTAACCAGACATGAATAAGCATTGGGGTTGAGAAGGATTCCCACTCCTCCAATGGTACTGTTTATGGAATTTTTCACGCAGATACTGTGATAAGTACCTAGCCTTTTTCAAGTGAGTGATGCTTGAGGTTATTTATCACCATGAAAGAAACGATGCTCCTGAATACTAAAGATTTCTGTATTTTGTAAAACTGCTGCTGATACCAGCTCAGCCAGTTGACTGTGTCTAGTGAGTGTTCGTTCGTTAAAAGTTGAGATGCCACGTTTTGGTTTGGATGGTTTCGTAATGTTGTGTACATCGATAGAGGTTTGATCAGTAGCCGATTTTTCGAAATTCTGAGCCTGACCAGAAACCCCAATACGCGCTCTTTTTTTTCCGATGCGTTTTGAACTTCGAAAATTTCGAGTAATCGTATAGTCCTTTCGTAAGCTTATATACTTGATACGCACGCCACAACTGTACCCGAGTGCAGTAGCTTCCATTAAAACTGAGAAACACTATAATATACTAACCGTCAATGATACCTGATACAAAATACATAAATTTTCGTCATCTGGTCTGTAAATTACAGAAATGGCTATAAAATTGGAACCAATCATTCTAACGACCTGAAATTTTTACCATAGCATGATATGACTTGCCAGAACCTGTAAAAAGGTTTTTGATAATTTTGACTAAAAATGTGTAATTTATAGACCAGAAATCGCTAAAATCATTCTGGTCTGTAAAATACACAGTAGTGATGCAATCGTAATAATTATTTACTAACTTGTAGATATTTACTGTACACATATTGTGTCAAAATCTGAAGGTAACAGCTTAATTACTTCACGAGTTATTAACAAAAATATGATTTCTAAGGCATTTTTTTTCTGGTCTGTAAAATACACAAAAAAAATTTTAAAATTTAAAACTATTTTTTGGAATCCTTATTTAGGATAAATAACAAGAAGCCATCGAGAAACTGCTTTTACAAGAATATGCGAGCGGATTTACAAACCAGCCGTCGGGAAAGGTTAATTTAGTTAGGGGTAAATCAAAAATTGTTTTGGTGTTGCAAACACGTCGAACTTGGGCAAGTCAGATATCGTTTTTGTATCACCAACAAGGTGGATTTAGAGAAAAATAGAAATTTGTTTATACACGTGCTGCAAATACGTTGAGCTCAGGCAAGATATTAATTTTGCATCACCAACATAGTCAAAACAAAATAAGAGAAAATTTACAACGAGTTTGTTAATTTTCTTTTCCCGCGACAATAATTTCTTAAGGAAACGGTAAACTATTTTTCGTCATCTGGGCGTCATCTTAAAGCAATCTGATTGGCTGAGTCAAAGATTGTCGCCTGTCTGATCCTCAAACTTTTAGGATGGCAGCCGAGAAAGGATGGGAATCGGCGGGCGGGCGGGCACCCCATTTACCACAAAGCAATCCAGAAATTGGGTATTCAATCTAAGAATTTCATTTTGGCTTATCTTCTTGTGAACTTATTGCTGCTAGTTCCTTCAGTAACTTAGGAATTCTTCAAGCAAAATTTCTCTCGTGGTAGTGTGGTAAAAAAGGGAAAATGTGAAATTTTGTCCACAGCCTGCTTCTATGCTCTTGAGTAAAACCTCTAAATCTTTTGCACACGGTTTTGTGGACATTTCAGACATCTCAAAGGACAAATTATATTGAAATAAGCAAAACATCAAATTTTCGAAATGGTCTGATGTAAATTATTTTGTCGAAAATAATGGAAGCTTATTTGCTCAATACCACATAAAAGAGCTGTGGACAAAATAAATGATTGAATACGTTGCTGTATCTACCGGAGTTTGCAGCCGTCTTTATGACTGGATTTTTGTCATTGTATAGAATCACGGTCATGACAGATGAGTGTAAGACCTATACCTATATTATGGCACTGTAAAAGGTAGTGGATATTAAAAATAAATTACAAATACCGGGTGACTCAAAAAAAAACTTCGCACGTTTGGCGACTTTTAAGGACCGAACAAAATCTTGATTGAAGCCAAAGTCACTTTTTTTAGAAAGAGGAGAGTCTAACTTAAATTTTGAGGTATACCTTTTTAAGTTTGGTCCAGTAGTTAAAAAGTTATAAGCTTGCAAATTTAAAATTCACTTTTCGAAAAGTACAAAAACACATCAAATTAAAATTTCGCATTAATTCATAATAGCAAGCATTTTAGCATGAGTTTTACCACTGAATCAATGATAATAAAGTTTTGAAAAACAATATTTTTGGATTGGAAATGTTACAATAAGAAGAAAATTCGAAAGTTTTGAAAACAAATTCTGTGAAAAATGTTTAAAAATGTCAAAAACTGCCTAATTTTTGAAGTTTTTTTGCATTTTTTGAAAAGTGAATTTTGAATAAAAAAGGTAATAACTTGATAAGTAATGAATCAATGTTAAAAAGTTATACCTCAAAATCTAAGTTAGACCCTCCTCTATCACTCAAAAGAAGATTTGACTTTGTTGCATAACTTTTAGGGCTTCAATCCGCCATCAAACGGACGACGGTTTTTTTTTAGTCACAGTAGTATACATCTGAAAAAAGCTATCTAAAAACGGCAAAGGATCTCTACTTCACAAGCAGAAAGACCTTGCTCATAATTTATGGACAGTTATGGAGAGATAACTGTATTGTATCCCTTAAATGATATAATCGAAAATTTAAAATCAATATAATTATAAAATCTACATAAAAACAAAAGTAAGTCTCTGTGTGTTGTTTTATTAAAACTGATTGATTGATTGATTGGTGCTTACCGACCATTACAATTCATTCAATTCACTACTAAAGGCCAGCAGTATATATGTACCATCAGTAATAATTACCTTTCCCTTACGACAACTGCGTATATTATTTCATGCGTTACTTTAAAAGTTACTTTTTTCGCGAGTTCCGCGATTTTTCGGCAAAATAGCGAAAGTAAGTTCCCGCAAAAAAATGCTGAACGTCTTAATAGCGTACCGCGGCGAATCTAAAAATAGACTTCAATGTCTTTAATTATGATTCAATTTTTCTGTTTGTACGACTT
>JAUJPO010043632.1:0-17288 GCA_032270745.1 Tiaropsis multicirrata
TTTGTAAGATAATGTATACAAAGTTTTGCAAGAATTTACAAAGTTTTTCTGATAAAGTTCAGTAGCATCATAAAACACGCTCAGAATTTTTTCTTTTTTATGTTTTCACAATTTTCTACTTGGCGAATTCTGCAATTTGCTTCAGTTTTGTAAGATAATGTATACAAAGTTTTACAAAAATTTACAAAGTTTTTCTGATCCAGTAGCATCATAAAACAAGCTCAGAATTTTTCCTTTTTTGTAAAAAAAAGGTTTAACCAAAAAATAAAATATGGGAAAAATCTTATGAATAATCACAAAAACTTGCATAAGTTTGTTTATGGCAAGGTTTGAACTCAACGCAAAATTTTGCAAAATTCTGCAAATATTTTACACATTTTTTTGTAAGAATTTGCTTAAGCTTGAAATTTGACAAGATCTTGCATAAGTTTACCAAGATCTTGCCAAATTCTTGTAAGATCTTTCATCTTGTATGATCTTACCAGTTTTTACAAAATCATGCAAAATCTTTCCAAGATTTTTGACCAGGGGTATAATGATGGCAACGAATGATTCAAATTGTCCTGTAAAGTCTTTCAAGCTGTATAAGTCAAAGCTAAATCCTAAACTAGAAACATTTTTCCAGAGACCTAAAGCTGTTGTCAATCAAGATGGTCCTTGGTATGACGCACAGGTGGTTGGAGTGAAAACAATCGGGAATTGGATGAAAAAAATCAGTGAACGGGCAAATCTTAGCCAAACGTACACAAATCATTGCATACGAGCTACATGTATATCAATATTAGACAAAACAGGACTAGAAGCCAGACATATAATGTCTGTAAGCGGTCATAAATCGGAGAGCAGTATTAGAAGTTACTCTAAAACAGACGTTGTGACAAAACGGAAAATGTCAGCAATAATATCTGAAAGCTCAACTAGCTCGACTAGTTCTTCCAAAAAGACAAAATTATTTGATTTTGGAGTATTCCCCTCTGACAATGAAGATGAAGAGAACACTACTGATGACCCAAAAGGTCCTAAATCAGTTGCTAGTAAATGTAACAATGTAACTTTTTCAAACTGTGTTTTTAAATTATAATTTTGTTGTTATAAAATTTTGTAAATTATATTTTGATTCTTAGAGTTGAGTTCATTATATTTGTGTTTTGTTGTGTTTTAAGAAATGGTGTTAAAAGCCAGACAATTGCTTGTTGATTTCCTAAAACATAGTGTGTAGTCTTGGAAAATAAAACATATATTGAATTCGGTAAAGTCGGACATCGAAATTATTCAATCTCGCTTTGATGATATTCGACTTTTAATTAAATGCTGAGTACACCACAGATTCTTGCATCCAGGAAAGGCGCGGGCAGCTAAAGCCATTGGCTGTAGCCAAGTCAAGGTCATGACCAATTCTTTGTATACCCTTTAAAGATTCACGCTCTCTCACCAGTTCATCACCAAATGTTTTGAATTCTTTTTCATCCTTCCTAAAATGCAACATCATGGGGCCAGTAAGCCATAATCCAGGCGCAATGTTAAAAGTAGTGTCTATGGCAAATAACCCATCTTCTTTCACGCAAAATCTTTTTAGGTCTGACAGCATGTAATCGTTGAAGCATATAGCTGTATATCGCTCACCATTGAATCTCAGCAATTTAACAAAATCGTTGTCACGCACAGCCTCCAAAAGGATGTCGGTTTCACTGGTTAATTTGGCATCTTTCGTCGCATTGTACTTTAAATTCTGAATGGTTTTCAAGCTAATATAATCATCATTCTCTTTGTTGTTTTCTGTGTAGATTTGGTTGGGAGATTTCCCCTGTGCAATTTTTCCTCGGCCAAACGAAGTAGTTTTGGGTCTTTTCGGGAATACGGACGGCGATTTCGCTCTTCACATGATTAGCTTAATTACTGGAAGTTTAATTACACTCTTTTTTTTTTATTTTCCAATGGCGGTGTGTCTTTTCAGTATTTTGATTGTGAAACATAATTATTTGGTTTAATTTAAGCTTTAATGTCTTATAAATAGATTTAGCTTCAATATGAACCTAAAATTGAATGAATTGGAAGAAAAATCGATCTTAAAATGAGGGTTTTATGCCGTGTAATAGTTTTACCTACATAAACAGCTTGTCAAAAATAAAAATGTTGTCAAAAGAATCCGAGCAAGCTCGATGCAGTAAAAAAGTAACTAAGTAAGTTTTACATTTATGTGACGAGATTACTCAATTTACCATAACATTTCAACATTATCTGTCTACATACAAATCCATGTCCAAAATTTGTCTAAACTATCTTTCATAAAAACTGGACACGAATAACCTTAATAAAGAGTCTGTTTTATCACATGACTCACGTGCCCTAGCCTTCCCTTTTTTCCCGTGCCTCAAGTGCCCCACACGCCTCACGTGCCCTATTGCCCTAAAATCTTTAACGTGCCCTAAATTTTTCACGTGTCCTAATTTTTTCACGTGCCCTAATTTTTTTCACGTGCCTTAAATCTTTTACGTGCCCTAAATTTTTCACGTGCCCTGAACGTTCGCAACATCAGCTAATTTTTTAAACGGCAGTCGGACTGATGTTAGATTGCTATAAATCTCGATCATCAATTATCTTTAATTACCGAGTAAGACTGCTACCAAGACGGCTCCAACAAATCTTCCTTTACTCAATTCTTCTAATATGAAGTCTGAAACGCAAAGAACAGCAGTGTGTCAGTTGAATAGCTATTACTAAATTCAGACTGACAAGGTGCTAGAATCTTTGACGTTTCCCAAGGAAGTTAGATACTTCACTATGAACAATCTTTTCAAGTAAAGTTATGAAATTATAAGCTCATCTTTCTTTTTTTTGTTTCAATTCGCTTTGTGTTCGAAATTTTCAAACTAGAAATAAAAAAAAAAACGAAAAAAGAAATCAATAAATGGATTTGAGGGTTTCTTGATCCCCAAATAGATTAACAAACTTAACTTTTTATTTCCTCCTCCTTAGATATCATTCCAGCCAGCACACAACGTTGTTTCAACATCTTTTCAACGTCCAACATATAACATTCTGACGTTTAAACAACGTTCAGTGTCTGTTGATATGTTGGTTTTTACAAGGTTCCGAGTAGGAAGCCTGTTCATTTGTTTGTTTATTTCTATATAAATTGTTTACAAACAAAGGCTTTTATTGTCTGCTTTCCACCAATAAGATCAATCGTTTAAAATAACTCAAATTTATTAAAATCTTCTGCATAAATTTGCCTATGACCAATGATGCCAAAAATCTTTTCTCAAATTTCCAAAAAAGGGACCATTCTAGGGAAGGATTTTAAATTTTCGTGTATTGGCAACCCTACCAGGGATTCACGAAAAGCTGAAAAAAGTAAAAGTACCTTGTTCAGTGGCACATCCCAATACCCTTTTTGCCTACCACCCCCCCCCCCGCGGGTATGTGTCATTTAAAATATCTAGACAACCGACATCTTCAGAGATAAAGTTCAAGATATGAAAAATATGAAATATAAATTTTTTTTTGACACTTCATATATTTTGGTTATATAGCACAACGCTTTCCAGATCCAAGTAAACCTAATTCCACCAGGTAGATAAAGTTGTTTTAACGTCCAAAAATGTTGTTTCAACATTAGAACGTTGTATGGATGTTGAAAGAAAGTTGCCTGATGTGGTCTTCAAAACTTCTCAACAACAGTAAAACATAAATTCAAAACCTGAGGCATCGATGATTCCCAAATTTTCAAAACCATATCTCTTAATTTAAAGTGAATGAAAAGAAACGTATTTTCGATTCTGATTTTAAAGGACATTTCGTAACAAACGTCAGAATGTAATCTTTATTCGACCACCATATCAGATCTTAAAAAAACCACCCTATTTTATCTCGAGTAGACGGTTTCATTTTTATTAGAACATAGTTTATAAGAACATCAAGCTTGAGATTTGTTGGAATATTTCCTATAAAACAACGAAGGACTCACAATTTTCCTAATGGAAGCTTGACCAAGGGAAGCATTTTAGGCTTATAAATATTTGAGGGTAGGAGAGGTCGGAAATTTGAGAAAAACGTGGAGCTAAAATAAGAACATCCGAGCCTCAATCAAAGTTTTGATAATCTAATAAAAAACGTGTTGAAAAGTAACTCAATTAAATGGTTTTGTGTAACAAAACAGTTAAAAGAAAGAAATTCATTCGGTCTGTTATTCAATAAAAAATGTATAAAAAGCTTATTAAAACTAACATCCTTTTTAATCAGTTAGCTCGAACAAATCCACCCTTTGAACACCACAGACCCACGGAAAATTAAAACGTTCGTTTTTGTAGAGAAGGGTCTGTCTGTTTCAATAAATTATAGTTAAAGATTTCTCAAACTTAGATGGGAACACGTCAACTTCAAATCTTAACTGGATTTGACTCGATTTCGAAACTACCGTACGTTCGGACAGAAATCGGGGTTTCGAAATTGGACCCTTACAGTACACTGCAAAATTTGCTGAAAAACCAACCCTTACAGTGCATTTTTCGGCCATTTTCACCCAAATGTTTTTAGCAAAAATGCTACTCTTACAGTGCACCTGGGCGTACCTAGGCTTTGTCAGAACCTCGAAAAACCTACTCTTAAAGGCCGCACGTCCGGTAGGTAACTAGTAGACGGGAAGTAGACTGGTTTCATTGCTTAACATTTCTTCAAGATCTTGAAAAAATGCATAAATTATACCCGATTTCAAGCGTTTTAATTGGTTCAATTTTGTAACTGTCATTTTGGTAGTAAGTTCAAAATTCAAAGTTTTTACCATACTGTACTATTTTTTTCTTATACCTCGATGAAAAAACTAGGCCGAGTTAACACAGTGAAACTTTAAAGATAAAACTTGCTTACATACTAAAGCCATCAAAACTGTCTTCTTTTAATTCTGTTGGCCTGTGCAGTGTGACTCCTAATCACCAGTCCTGCAACGTTACACAAAAACAACTTTGTTGAAATTTTGCGTTTTGTGTAACAAGGAGTTCTTGCATTTCTCACTTCCATTAGGCAATTATAACAATTTATATCTTTTGTTCTTTTAATCCATCTTAATTAAATCCAACTTAATCGATCTCTCCTAGATCTAATCGATGTTCCGTCGTAAAGTCTTTTGTTGGTCATAGTTGGTCAGACCTACTACATGAGACAAAAGACTTTATGTCATTAAGTTTTATAAAAGAAATCGTGAAATTCATTTTGACTCGTTGTTTTAGCCTAGAACTTGAAGCATTTTGATGAAATACAAAGCACTCTGTTAATAAGTTTCTTTCATCATAAAAAATAGATGGCTTTGTTTCTGCTAATCGATTTGCCAGTAGAAAAGCTTCAGTGTAAAGCCGCCCTTGGCCTAGCTAGGAATACAAATAATTGCACGATTATTGCCAGTTTTGGAATTGTAATTCCTCTTACAAAAGAAACCGTGAACCCTTGCACGAATCTTTTAACCAATTTTACAACCTATAGGTATGACCTTTTCATTACTTACAGTAATTGAAGCTAACTATTAATATTGACAGTTAAAAACCACCCATTGGCATACTCAGTGACAGTGTCGCTAGAAGAGCAAGAAGTTTTTTCAACGTCTTTAAAATGATTTAACAGTTAAAAAGACGTTAAAGCAGTGTTGACAAAACATCTTGTGCTTTCGAAGGGTGTATCGTATAATGATGAAATTGATATCCGATTTATGCTCTTTTTTAAAATTCCATTCGATTATTTTTAGTTCCTATCTCCTGGTGGTGTAACTCAACGGTTTGTTTGCGGGAGCAGGAACTTTCTTGATTACTGCAGGTTCGGATACAGAGGTAGGCTATAACCAATGGAGGAGAGTGTACTAATTATCATATTACCTTATATGGAACTAATTACTCTCCTTGAATAAGAAAGCCTACCTCCTGTATTCAACACTGTGCTTTTTGTGATATGATTGTGTATAAAAAACGGCTTCCATCAGCAGAAATTATTAAATATGCGTCCACTTTGATATGACATCATGCTCTTTAAACCCAATTAATGTAAAGGTGAAGAAAAATGCCTCAAACTATTTATCAAACTCCATCAAACTAGCTAGATCGATCGGTCAGTTTGATACATTTGATCTGACCATTAAACTAAATTTTTTACAAAAAAGTAAAGTAAAAAAGAAGAAATAAATCCAGTTTGATGAAGTTTGACGAGTTTTGACAGCGATCAAACTTTTCGTCAAACAAAATTGGCTTGTCAAACTAAATTTTGCAGTTTGATGACAGTTTGATGCATTTGAACCAAATGTCATCAAACAACAATCTTTAAAAAGACACTGTGCTGAGTGCAAAACCTACAAGTTGGAGGCTTTTTCAAATGTTTAGCATATATGACTTTTCAAATAGTTTGATGAGTTGATGCAAATGCAAAATTCGAATTCTCATCAAACATTCGAAATATCATCAAACAGTTTTATGAGGAGTTTGATGAGTAGTTTGACGCATTTGCCCCCGCCTTAAACCATATTAAAGATTTCACAAAGGTTTAATAAGAAATAAGATCAAATTATATCTCTTCACTTGATCAAAAATAAAAAAAAGTTTTACGCACGAAGAATTGTCGTTGCGGTTAAATTTTTGGTTTTGTGGCCTCAGTTACCCAACTAAACGTGAGATGTTTGAATCACTAGATTAAACTTTTTATACGTAAATATACGTTTTAAAAAGGTACATTTTACCTGTACACCATCTTCTGGTCATAACTCCTGACCACTTGTCATTTAAAGAAAAATACTTCTGCTGTTTTTTGTAGCTGAGAAAGAAATAAAATTGATAAAATTTGTGGCTTATTCAAAAAGATTCGGGGGTGCTAAGAGTTAATAAAAAGATTTCAAATAAAAAAAAACAACCCCAAACTGCCTGGAATGCTTGCTAAGAGTGATATAAACACATTCCAAGTGTTTTGGGCAATTTTTTTTTTTACAGGGTATGGTAAGGTTTGGCAACTTTTACCAGCTATACGTGTTTTTAACGTATTATTTTCATCGTCCAAATAACGTTGTGATGTAGAAACAATATCGTTTGGCCGTTAAAACGGTCCTGCTGGGATAATCAGTTTCCTTGTCAAATAAAATTTATTGTGTAGTACATCAAACTGGCTAAATAGAGCTAGACACCTAGAGACAAAACAAATGCCGGACTAAATGTTCGTCACCCACGAATATTTTCGTCACTTTTGTCCAAAAAAACTTTAGCCTAAAAACCTTTTTTTTTGGACTTTTTTTTCGTTGGACTAATATATTCGTCGGAAAAAACTTTCGTTACCTTTTGTTTTGTCCGACATTTTTTTAATTTTGAATTTTGAACCCAGAGACGAATACAGCCCAGCAGAAACTCGACGTCTTTTTAACGTTGTTTCAACGTCTTTACACCGTTTTAACGTTGAAAAGAGGTCAAGACAATTTTTAAACAACGTCTTGTGTCTGCTGGGAGAAGGTGCTTTTGACGGAGAGAGATGACTTCCAAACAGGTAATACAAGCAACAGTAAGACCCTCCGTCAGAGTAGATATTTTGATAACCTTCTGTATCCGTCAAAATTACTTTTATTGCAGACCAGGTTGAACTACCTATCCAAAGAAATAGGTCCGAAAAGAATTCCTCGATTAAAAATCAGCGTATTTTTTCCCCACTGGAAAAGGGTTTGTCAATTTGACTACAGAAAAGGTGGCCAGTGCAGTGTTCAAAATTCACGAGGTTGTGGCGAGCTGCAAAATTAATCCCATTCAAGTTTTCCGTAGTAAAGTTTCTTAAACGAGTTTGGAGAACGAAGCATCAAGACAAAACGTGTCTCTTTTATTCAAGCAATTTTTAGAGACTTTGATACTAAAGAACGACATGTTCTTTATTTGGCAGAACAATTTTATGTCACTGTTAGCTATGATTGAAATTCGGAAGAAGGGGCTCCGGATGATAAGGAAAAAGTTTGCAGCGTCTTGGCTAAACGACTTATCAAATGCGTTTAGATTGCATTTCCCATAACATCCTTATTGCTAAACTCGAAACGTATATGACTTCGCCGTAACTTTTATTGTTATTGAATGACTCGCTTATTCAAAACTTAAAACGGTCATTAAATCTTAGGTCTATATGTGAGACTTATATTTTACTTTCATGATGATAATAATGTGCTTAAATCTTCCAACATTGTTCCAACGTCCAAATAGTGTTTTGATGTTGGAACAACGTTGTTTTGATGATTGGTTGCACCGGTGGCTGTTTGACACACCAAATAATTCTTTGGACACATAACTTAAAAATGAAAAAAATAATAGAAGAGTTACCGTTGGAAAATTAAAAAAAGATTCTATTTACAATCATCAATTTTACAATAACAGAAGGCACATAATATTATTCCGACATTGTTTCAACGTCCAGATAACGTTCTGACGTTGAAATAACGTTGTTTGGACGCTAAAACAACGTCATGTGCCTTCTGCAGTATAGTAGCCCACATTTAATTATCTGGAAATTTGTTCTTTCATTACACGCTTTTTTTTATAAGAATAGTTGTTTTTTTATTTCATAATGAATATTCTTAACTTTTTGGTTGAAATCATCATGAAATGTTCTTTTTAACATATGTTCTTAGTTCATCCTACGAATGTGAAAAACGCACCTAGAGGAGTATTATATAAACCATTTAATTGAAAGACAAGAAAAAATAGACAAGCTGACAATCAGATAAAGAAAGAATTTAGATGTATTACAGAAGATGCATGGCCCCCATAATGCAGATTAATTTCAAATACCCCTTGGGATCTGATAAATTCACTTTACTTTAACTTTATGTTATTATTGGAATCTTTTTCCTTTAGAAATTCTTTCCCAACTGTTTATTTTGCTCAAAAGTAAAAAGTTGTAGTTTCCGAGCCATTTGAACATTGAACATACATGCCGTTTTTATAGTCGCCCCCAGAATGCAGGTTTAGATTTTTTGCAATAAATTTTCCGCTAATTGTCACATACATAAAATATTTGTCTGTAATATACATTAGGAAGTGTGCTACCATAGATAAATATATTTCAAAATAAAAATGTTTTTGTTCTCAAAGATAACCTACATTCTGGGGGCCATCTACTGTAAAGAATATACCTTATTACACTTAAATATAACTACTCATGCATTTAATGCGGGTAAAAAGTGTGCGAGGATTTATTAACGCGAATGAGAGGCTTGAGTCTTTAAGGGTCAATTATTAACGCGAATTGACAGTTCCAAAGTTTTACAGTGGTATTTAATTAACGCGAAATTTGGATGAAATAGAATTAGTTGACTAATTTGCTTGTTAAAATATGATTTTGCCAGTATTCCAATACTCATTATTTGTAATTAAGAGCGAAAGATTGTTTTTAAAGTAGTATTACATTCTACCTGAGTCATTGTATGGTCATTTTGTAAAATTAAGTCGGGATGAAATTAACGGAGTTTTCTTTAACACGATCAGTAATTTAATTAACGCAAGGCAAGCCATTCGCGTTAATACCATGAGTAGTTATTTAAGTGTAATTAAGGTATTAAAAAATACATTTTGACCTCGAAAGATTTTAAAAGATGGCATTATTCGTATGACATTCTTAACTTATTGGCCAAATTCTTCCTTCATATTCTTATAAAGTGTATTCTTATAAAGAAAGCGTGTAATGATGTCTATATATTGCTTATTTAAAGTGTGAAAACAGGTGCGTGCATTCCCAACTTATTCTTACAGTTTACAGGCCTTTACATAATAAAGTTTCTCCAATGTACTAATAGGACAAAACAATGTCGGACTAACTTTTTCGTAAGACTAAATTATTCGTCGGACATAGTTTTCGTCACCCACAAATATTTTCGTCACTGTTGTCCAAAAAAACGCAAATTTTAGCCTAAAAAAACATTTTTTTGGAGTATTTTTTCGCCACCTCCTAAAAATTTCATCACTTTTGTCCGACATTTTCTGTCCGATAAGGTATGTATGTATGATTTGAATCCATGAAATCCATTACGTAATCTTTTTTATGGGATACATCACAAGCCGTCTGGTTTAAAAATGCTTCGATACCAATAATAAAGATTACGCACTGGATACCAAGAATCGTGGTGGCTCCCAGCAAGCACATCACAGTATTCCAACATTTTTTCAACGTCCAAATAACATTCTGAAGTTGGAAAAACGTTGTCCCCAGGGTAACCTCTGCGCTATTCGACATTTTTATTAAATGAGGCGTCAAAGAACATAATTTCTCGAGCCGTATCATTAACCTCACAAAAGGCGCGCGAAAAAACCCTGGGAACGAGGCTGGTTGAAACCACGTTCCGTGCCTGCCTGGATTTACGTTCCCAACTTTAAATTGTCCCAGTTTTCAAAAGCTTCCCAATAAATTCTAAGTGCAGCAAGTGTCGTGTTCGTCATACAACAGATAAGTCGGTAAGATCCAACCAAAACATAGATATCCTAAAGCAAAGCCAACCATAATGGCGACACAGAGGTAAGTGTTATACGTCATAAAACCCAACATGAGTAAATAACCAATGAATATATGAACGACATGAAGTAAAGTTTGCAAAAGATGGAGTCCGATTTTGCCACAAGTTCTAAAAAGTAAAAATAAATTTTCATATACCGGGGTATGAGTAATATAGTAGTATAGAGTTATAGTAGTAAAGTAGTATAGTTGTATAGAGTTATAGTAGTGAAGTGTAGTATAGTAGTATATAATTATAGTAGTAAAGTAGTATAGTAGTATAGAGTTATAGTAGTATAGTAGTATAGTAGAATAGCCTAAAAACTTCCAAGCAGGCAACAGAACGTTGTTTTGACGTTCAAACAACGTTGTTTCGACGTCGGGACGTTATTTGGACGTTTAAACAATGTTGAAATAACGTTGTGGTGTGTCTGCTGGGTTGCTCATTAGTATTTTTCCCTCTAAATGTTTTCAATTTCCTGAAATTTTATATAATTTATTCTGGCTTTTCTTATTTTGCATGTAAAAACACCTGTGTCCTTAGCCCTTTCTGTGCCGGAGCATAGTCCAATGTTCCAAAAAAATATAGTGGACATCGGCACGGATTGATTGGTTAGGAATAGAGATTTTCTGCTTGTGTTCAAAAAATTGATCTGCCATGAAACATATTTTGGGTAATCTATTGCAAATGAAACTTGAAACATTAACCCTTAGTAGTGCCCGCCTTAGTTGGGTTCAAATTCCAAAACAACACAAAAATCTCGGGTTTCTTTTTAAATTATTATATTTTCGAAAAGACGTAGGACGGTACACGTATGAGGGACGTGATTTTGTACACCTCCAAGCAGACACGGAACGTTGGACGTTGAAACAATGTTGGAACAACGTTACCATATCTACCATGAGATGGCGCCATGTCGTTTGGGAACAAAAATACCCAGCATACACAAGACGTCTTTTCAACGTTGTTTTAACGTCTTTACAATGTTTTCACGTTGAAAAGACGTCGAAAATATTGAAACAACGTTGATAAAATGTTGAAACAACGTTGAAACAACGTTGAAAAAGGAAACAACGTTGAAACAACATTGAAACAACCTTGAAACAACGTTGAAAACGTTGAAACAACATTGAAACAACGTTGAAACAACGTTTAAAAACGTTGAAACAACATTGAAAAATGTTGAAACAACATTGAAACAACCTTGAAACAACGTTGAAAAACGTTGAAACAACATTGAAACAACGTTGAAACAACATTGAAAAATGTTGAAACAACATTGAAAAATGTTGAAACAACGTTGCTAAAATGTTGAAACAACGTTGATAAAATGTTGAAACAACGTTGAAAAAACGTTGAAACAACATTGAAACAATGTTGAAAAAACGTTGAAGCAACGTTGAAAAATGCTGAAACAACATTGAAACAACGTTGAAACAACAATTAAAAATGTTGAAACAACGTTGAAAAAACGTCTTGTGACTGCTGGGTTTAGGGTACTTACCCGCTTGATTTTATACCAAAATCACTAAAAGAAAAAAAGAAAAAAGTAATTAAAAAAAAAGGAAACCAATTAGATACGTAATGCTTTCTGGTTTAAATTTCAGCAGTTATCATTTAGGTAGCCTCTGGGAGCGTTGCGTTTCGTATAATTTTATTGGGTTAGAATGCATTATTGGACTAAAATTTAGTCCAACCAAAGTGTTTGAAAAGTGACTAATATTTTGTCCAACTAAAAAATTGGTTTCAAGCTGTTTTTAACTGTTTATTCGGACGAAAGTGACTTGACTAAGATGTTGTCCGAAAAAGTTTTGTCCCATAAGGTACATTACTCATCAAAGTAATTTCAACAATGGATCACTTACGCTTTAGAGGCCTTAGCCATTAGTTGTTTTTTGGTAGTATATTGTTTGAGCACTTTCATAGCCTCGTAAAGCCATGCAATGATGGCTAGCGCTACTGCCATTCCAGTCAATTCTGAAGAGAGGAAATATATCATTTGGGTTAATTTTTTGTGAACCAGATATAACTTTCGCAAATTTGGCTTTCTCTAGAAAGGATCCTCACCGCCAGCGTTGAGAAGATAGAGGATATCCAGGGGAAGAAGTATCTAGGAAACATCTTATTACCCAGCAGACACACCACGTTAATCCATAGTTGTTCCAAAAGTCCAAATGTGTAAATTTTACTGACAATTTTTTTTCAACAAACTTTAATTCTTTTATGAACCAACCTGGCAGCAGGCACACGTGACGTTGTTTTTAACGTCCAAACAACGTTATTTTAATTTTTATGTGTCATAAATCCGTGATCCCTTTATCTCGGATGCACCACACACTACAAAGTACTTTTATTACTCGAAATAATATTTATACCTGAAGAAGATTCAGACTTCCAATCTTTAAAGAAAAGTACCAAATTATTTGTTGTCATGAAATATGTCTAAAAAAAGAAAGAAGTAAAAATAAAATCAGAAATATGTAGATATACACCCCCGCCCCAATGGCACCCAAAATTCACGCGCAATCACGCACTCTTTTTTCAAAATTACGCAATTTCGATTTTCTTAAATCGGTGATTTACACAAATCGGGGAAATCGGTTAACTCATCATCATCACTACGCCTCGAAAATCCAGCATTCACGCGTAATGCAACCTACTTTCACGTATTCACTCAACGAGAAAAGCTTATTCCACGCTATCACGCAAACTGTTGGGAGTAATGAAGCTAAAATGAATACTGTATACGAAAATATACATAGATGATTTCTCATATATGTATGGAATACTAGAAGATGAATTTTAGAATATGATTACGAGTAATACATTTGACTTTTAATATAATGCTTACGCTGTGTCCACTTTCGTGACTAGTAGTATGGTCTGTGTGATCTGTATGGTTATGGTCTGCGGTGTGATTATGGCCTGTGTGATTTTGGCCAGGCATAGTATGGTTATGTCCACCAGGCATAGTATGGTTATGTCCACCAGACATAGTGTGATTATGTCCAGGCATAGTATGGTTGTGACCAGGCATTGTATTATTATGTCCAGGCATAGTATGGTTCATCGTGTTGTTATTGTTCATAGTTCCATTCATATGTCCTCCAGCATGGTTGTGAGCTGAAATATTGGACATTTGTGATGCCACATAACAGAAGACAAAAACAATCGCAGCTTGAATATACATATTTTATATTATATGTAATCTAGAAGTAAAAATGATAATAGCATTATATTATATGTAATCTAGAAGTAAAAATGATAATAGCATAATAAGATATCTTTACAGTCTCTAACTGTGTCAAGAGCAAGGCGTTACGGGATAACCCTTCAGTCATTTTTAACAAGTAACTAAAAGGGGTGGGCTGGCGTCTTGGAGTTTGAAATCCCGTTTAAAAATTACTGCGGAATACTGCTCGTTTTTAGGGAGTCTTAGTACTGTTTTCCCGTTTTAATTTCGTCGAAATCTCGAAATACCATTAGAAAAATGCCATAATTTTGCGATACCGTTGTTTCGAAAGGGAAGGAGCGTATCAGTACAACCAACTCAACAAAGCTACCTCGCTTGTCATGTCACTTATTTTGTTTGAGTGCCCTTCCTAGGTATAGAGATACGGCAGAGGTGCGGATACAGAAAAGTTCTCAAAAGATTATTGATGGAAGATTTTTTCTTCGGTTCACATTCCTTATATGGAGGTTATCACTCTCCGTCAAAGATTGGAGTACCAATAGGCGGATACAGAAGGTACTCAAAATTTTTGACGGGGAGAGTGTTGACTTCCAAATAAGGAATATAAAAGCAACAGGAAGGGCAAAATCTTTGAGAACCTTCTGTACCCTCCAATAGTATGGCGGAGTTATATGATATGAATACAAATTTATCAAATTAGCGTTTTACATACATCAATGTTTATCAAGTTTATCCAAACTGTTTTTAGTTTGGACCCATACCAGCTTTTCCCCAGTTCACGAAGCTTACATTTAAGTATAATTAGTATGGTAAACATTGCACGGTTTGAATTCCCCACCAAAAATGACAGCTATGAAATTAAACAAATCAAATTGCACAAATTTCAACTCGAGAAGCATAAAAAGAACAGGTGATTTCAGCCAATCAAAGCATATGAGATGCAGTCTATTTCCAAATCAGTTTAAGATTTGAAGCAGACGGGCTCCCGTCTATTTGACGTTTTACATATATTAATAGCGAGGAAAGTATCGATCGGAGATAAATCACGACGACGATTGGAAAGTATAATAGGCTAGTGAAAATACGATACGTGATCGATTAAAACGCATTAGCCTAAACGAATTTCGTTATCGTCGTCGTAATTTATCTACGAATACTTAACCTCGGAAGTGTTTATCGAAAGTGAACGCTTTACACTGCGTTTTCAACTTTTCAACTATTAACACTATCGTGAAATATTTTTCTGTCTGTAAAGAGTAACCCACGTCTGCTTATTATTCTCTTATTTCATCAATAAAGATAATGCAAAAACAAAAAGTTAACAATAGAAAATCTATTTCAACCTACGCACTCTACTATTATTAAGTCGAAAACAGCTGCAATAAAACTCACAGGAGATTAGAGATTTCACTCTAAAGCCAACGCATTTTCCTTTTTTTACATTATGCCACACAACTACCATTCCTTCTTACTGATGTAAGTTTAAGTATTCATAATAACCATTACGTAATCTTTTCTACGGAGAAGTTTGTCAAAAGTTTTGGATTTTTAAACTGACCTCTATATAAATAGCCAGTGTATTATGTATCAGGTTATTTAACTTATGTATTCCCGTAAAAGAAAGAGTGTTCATTTTTGGCGATGTTGTGTTTTCGATTTCTTCAGTGCAGTGCAAAATTTGTTGAAAACCAACTCTCACACAGTGCAGCTGCCCTTAAACCTTAAGGGCCTCCTTAAGGGCCTGGTAGGTCACTTACATACCTTGAGTAGCCCCCTCCGACTTTGGCGTCCCATAACATAAAAGCACCAAAAGAATACAGTAAATAAATTTATTTTTTCTTCTCGTTTTTCTAACAGATCGTAATTTGCTTTCTCATGCTCTCTTGTAGTTAAGTTAGTTTCCTAACTATGTAGCTCTCTTGCTGCAATGTCTGAAAATGTTTGACATATTTACAATAAAGTCCTCATTCTTTAGACTTAAAGAAAGTAACAAAATCATTTGAACATGATATCCAGGAAAAAACAAACAAAGTGAGTTAAAATCAACACTTACAAGCCTGAATGTTACTTCATAATTTTCGGTTTTTCCTGTCCAGAATGTTGTGATGAAGCAGGAGTAAATTTATTGAACAACCTCATAAAATGAATGTCAAAAAATGGTAGAACGAATAATGACGTGTTAATAGGCTTTTCTTATAAGTTCTACACTTTTCTTTATTGTAAGAACAATTTTATAAAAACAAGGCTGAGAAATGACACAAAATAAGAACAATTTAAGAACAATACTGACAGTCTGAGCCCGGTCTAAGGATTTTTCTTTTTTTTATGGATAAATCCTAAATCCTAAACTATAGTATAGAAAAACCTCGGAAAAAAATGACTTTTCAAAACATACAGTATAAGAACAAATAAGAAGAAATGTTCCCTAATTTCATGGTTCTTATAAAATAAAAGAGTATATTATTTAACCCACACTAATAATTAAATTTTCTTTCAACAATATATAAAGGCTATCAATTGAGCTCTTATAAAAGTAAGTATTAATTTGCCAAACGAAAACAAACACGCTTATATGCCTTATGGAACAAAAAATATATTGTTTGTATTTTAGGAAAATGTAGGTGATGAAACGATCTAAGGAGAATAGCTATCAGTCTCTCTGTTATTAAATGGTTATTTGAGCACTTCTAGTACATCAAGCTTCCGTGGCGCAATTGGTTAGCGCGTTCGGCTGTTAACCGAAAGGTTGGTGGTTCAAGCCCACCCGGGAGCGGTACACTTTTGTAAAAGGAAAAACATCTTTGATGTCTTTTTGATTGAAGGGGAAACACTTAGTTAAAAATAATTGGTTGTACGAAAAGAAAAGGCAAAAAAAACTTAGAAACAGACCAACTCTTTCCAAACCGCTATTGATAGTACTCATCCTGCTGAACTATTATCCACGTCCACGTCCCCACAAAACATCACACCAGGCACGGAACGTTTTTTTGACGTCCAAACAACGTCAAATTACCTCATGTACTTGCGGCGAATATATATTAGAACATTTTTTACTCCTATCCTACTGAATTATTTCATATACGTCTAAATTCTAGAATCATCCATGGCTAGAATTAATTGCAAGGTTAAGAAGAAAACCAACAATAAGATTTGTTTACTAAAAAATATACTTACGTAATTTACATGGCGGCAGTGTAGAGTATGTGGGTATATTGTCGAATTGAATGTGATAAAAAAAAGTTTAGTAAGCTTATAACAAGAACTGCATCACAAATTTAATGAAATAGAATTAGCACAATACATATTTACTCCCACTACGTCCCATACAATACCAGACATCTTTTCTTATCTGCTAACGGTAACGCCAAGGATATATAATAGAACTCTGGATAAACAACTTGCTGAGTTTCCGTAGATTTTTCATGTTCTAGCTACAGTATGTCCGCGGTAATGACATTGTTGTTCACCCTCCTATCGTATTAAAATAATTTTTCGTTCCTTTTTTATTGCCTTGTTCAATAAAATACAACAACTCAAATCCCAAATGGAATCATAAGTTTTCCTAGGAGAGTTTAACTCATGGAATTAATTGCTAAGGATATGTCGTTATGACGT
>JAUJPO010043643.1:0-17285 GCA_032270745.1 Tiaropsis multicirrata
TATGATTGCGGACGGCTTAGAAACCTTCGTACACAGTCTTTATTTCAAAACTTGGAAACGCGGTCAGGCCAGATTCCAAAATCGTTTCCTTCCAGATGTTTAAATTTTCCCGACCTTCAGAGCTTTAGCGTGTCGGAAAAAATTTCCACGTAAGTCTACGGGGACGAAATCTTCACACATACTGGGGCGCCTGTGCTGAAAAGCCGGGTGCCTCAGGAAGAGGGAGCAAGTCCTTTATCTTTCAGGAATGAAATAGAAACGAAACATCAAGAACGAAGTCAGCACAATCCAAGAGGTTGCACTCCCTGCGAATCTACATGGGTTACCGGATGTAACAGGACTGTGCGCATTGGCTAATCACTTCTCATGACTCACAACCATGGTGGTGAATAAAAGAAGAAAGAATGGACGAAAGACAAAAGGACAGAATTTCAAAAACATTTGCTTTATTTCGCAAAATGTACGTGGAATAACTCGAGACTCGAAGATTTGTTCAACTCGCTATCTTTACGTAAAAAGGTCTGGGGAATGTGTCTTCAGGAAACCTGGAGATTCGGACACGAAACTCTTGACTCTGAGAAGTTCAAACTGATAACAAACGGACTTGAAAAAACAAACAATGTGTATAACCGTGGCTCGCAAGGAGTAGGAATTGTATTAAATCACGAAGAGATATCTGCATGGAAAGCAGCGGGTTACGAAAAACATGTCGTTTATGGTGTTCGAATTATTGCTATAAGACTTTGTGTAAAAGACAAACACAAAAGAGACGCTGGTGTATTTCTTGTATCGGCGTACGCTCCTGTCGGTAACGCACCAAATCATGAGTGGGGCGACTACCTTGAATCACCAAATACCACCGAATATGGAGCTCAAATGATTTTTTCGACTTTCTCCCAGCAGACACAGAACGTTCCAATATTGTTTCACCTTCCCTGACGTTGAAACGACGTTCTTTGGACGTTTCCCTGACGTTGAAACGACGTTCTTTGGACGTTTCCATGCCTGCTGGGTTCAAACATAGATGGTTCTAAGAAGAATTTTTCCTCAAATAAAAACGTTTAATGTGAAAGACGAGCGCTGTTCTTCGACATCTATATACAAAGGAACAACGGGCTTTGTTAACACAAGCATGTATACAAAAAGAAATGAAAGAATCTAAAATACGAGTCCAAATCAAAATTACGTAACCTTTGCGGTGTGTTACAAACAAAAGAAACTCTTGGACAAAATTGTTAAAAAATCAACAGGGCGTCCCTTATTTTGTACACATTATCATAAAATGGATGATATAATAGAATTTGAAAATCAGAGAACCAATGGTGATATTGACAAAACATTTCTTTTTGAGGTTCTCCCTCCTTTCCAATTATCATATTTTTTTTAACATGACGTTGACACGATAATTTTAATCTAATCTTCCGAAAACATTTAAATCCAAACCACAATTGACTCCCGGAGACGTCTCATAATAATAACACGAAAGATTAAACATTTTTTTTTAGTCATTGTCCAATATTATACATATCCAAAAACTCCAAACTGCTAAATTATTTTGTTCATGACAAAAATGTTTTCTTGTTAAAGAGTTGCTTTGATTTTTTTTGTATTTTGGAAAAATCGTGTTCTGTTTTCTATAGTGGAGTTTGGAAAGGATTGTAGCGGAAGTGCATGAAAGTGTCTCTTCGTTTCACCCGGAGAACCAGCCCACTGGCTACCCCATATAGAAATGGCTAAAAAATACCAAAGTTTTTACTCCAGTGAAATAAAATGTTACTTGGAAAGCGGGACGAGTTACTTTGTAAAGCACACTTTGATACCCTCAATCGAAGATAATAAAGTAGAAATGAACATTCGCACATAGATGTGAAAAACATTTCAAAAATTAATTTTAATAAAGAAACAGGTTTCGAAAATTAATAACTACTAGTAGCTAACTAATATCGAAAAATAAATTTGTATTTGGTTTCTGAAAAAATAACGCGGCGAAGAATCATGAAAAATGGGAAGAAATTTCAATTGGTTTTTGATCTCATATAAGATTTGTAGGTTCTTTCGGATTTTTTGTAGCATCTTTAACATATCTAATGTCCCACTCTGTTTATGTGGTGTGTGAGAGGCGTAAAAGGAGATTTGAGAAAATTTAGGCAATCTTTGATACATTCCTACTGTCTTTGTGCCAAAGGCTCAATGGGGTGAATGTCAAATCTTCTAAACTCACTGGATTGGGTCAAATGGTAATTCTTTCCTAGTGGGTTCATGACCCGGGCCCGGGGGTCATGAAAGTCTATTGTTCTTTCATCATTTTCAGTGTAATGATGGCTCTTTGTAATTCTTTGTTTTACCACTGGGGTGAGAGAGATTACCCGATTTTCTACTGGGGTGAAAAACGGGTCTCTTTTGAGCAGTGGGGTGGGTGGATCTTATTGGGTCACAGACACAGGGATGTTTTGATTGTCAAAAATAAACTCACAATATCTTGGTATCTTTCTTGAATGGCCCCTTGAATGAGTCAGCATAGCATAACACCGCCATCGATTTTTTACCGAAAAGTGTTTTAATCTGTCAACCAATCAACCAAAAATTCGTCCCCTTTCCTTTGGGAAAAAAAGAAAGAAATTCTTTACTCTCTACCTTTGAACATCGACTGTATATAGGTTTTTATCAGCAGACACAAAACCCGACAAAACCATCCCCCAGCACTGCCTCAAAACATCTAACGGGTATATGTGCCCAAGGGTACTGTTTGGGACTACCAATATTTTGATCTTATTCTATTGGAAAAGGTCTTTTGCGGGTAAGAAACCTAAATCCTGAAATGGTACCCTTACCACTCGCACTTGTCCGTCATTTCATTATCATTATCCCGGGCAGGGCGTACATAGATAGAACATTTCCTGGTAAAATCAAAGGTATCAAATAATTCACGTAATATATAAGGCCGATGATTAAACTTTCCATTTCCGAGAAATAATTATTGTAAATGGGGTTACAGTTTATGACCATCAACATTACTCATGAAAGTCAACCTACCAGAAAAACCACAGCATGCCATTTCAATCTTCGAAAACACATACCATACCGGAACTTTTGTCGTCAATCGCGAACATGAAAAACAAAACAGATAACACATGAAAGTTTTTGGAATTTCAAAATTCGATTCACTTTTTATAACCCTAGTCAATTTTAATTTTAATTACAAAGGTTTGTATACAGATAAACAACGATACAAAGGTAATCAAATTGACGGTAAAAGCAATTAAAAAGCGAATGACTAAACAATCGATTTCACTTCTCAAAAATGAACATTTTTATTCCCAAGAGAAAAGAAAAACAGTTAAAGGTTTTAATGACCTTTAGAAATTCGATGCTTGATGTGTTCTAGCATGGCTGTCAACATTTTTTCCATGCAAAATTTCGTTAACGATTGAATGATTCTATCTCTAACTGGACCCCACTAATTTGGTAGCAAATGCACACTTTTTTATAATAATAGTGTTTTTTCGTGAGTGTGAACATAATTCTTATTTTCCTATTGTTCTAAACAATAGACCTATCAATTGTTTTAAATCCAAAATCTCACCCTGATATTCTTATAGAAACTATTCTTATAAAAGAAAAAGCGTGTAGCTTTGAACAGAAACGAAAAAATGCTTTTGCAAGTCGTTCTAGCTGTTGTTTTACCATTGGTGATATCGGCTGTATACAGCTATCTCAAACATCTATGGAGCCTACGACTGTATCCTTCCGGACCTTTCCCGTTACCGATTATCGGAAATCTACATTGTATTGCCAATGTACCATACATTGACGCGAAGGAGTTATCAAAAAAATACGGGTCTGTTTTTTCATTGAGTTTTGGATATGAGAGGGTTGTCTTTATCAATACTATCGAGCCAGCAAAAGAAGCCATGTATAAGCGTGGAGATGATTTTGCCAACAGACCACGAAATTTGTCATTTGAAGTGCTGTCGAGAGGCTATAAAAATATCTCTATGAGTGAATATGGGCCGTTTTATAAAACGATCAAGAAAATCGGACACGCGTCGTTAAGGGTGTTTTGTGAAGGAAATGTAAAGATTGAGGAGATTTGTATACGTGAAAGTGAACATCTAAGAGATGTTATGTTAAAAAGTCGAGAGAAACCAGTTGAAGTCAACTACAAATTTGGTAAGAATAGTATGCAATTTTTACTTAGATAATGAATTAGCGACAGATTGTAAAAAAAGAAAATCATTATTCTTTCTATGTCAAAATAATTCAGAAGATAAAAAAAGTTGTGTTTGAACTGACCTTGACGACCAAAAAGTGGGCCCTGTAAGAAGCTAATGTTTTGAACGATTTTGGGATCCTGTCAGAGACTTCAGAGATTCAAAAAAAAAGGTACCCTGACTGGTAGCCACATCCCTGTACCCGATTTTGCCCCCGGTTAAAGCAACCCTTCAGTTTCTACTTTGGTGACCGAGCGACTTTTTCAGTAGGTTGACGAGTGGAGTGGACCCGGGGGAGGATTCAAGTGAGTCACTGAAACAGTAATAAACAATAAAAACAAAGGGCAAACTCCTGTCTTTTGTGGTCATGGGGTATTTCTGCATAAATTAGTATTCATGGTAATGATAAATAAAGTTTTTCTTTGTTCTCCATACAGGTGTATCAGTGTTGAACGTTATGAGTGAATTAATGTTCGGTATTGTTTTCAAACACGACGATCAAAGATCGAATGACATCATCAACATGAGTAACTCTATTGTTAACGGAATAGCTGCGTGTGATGTGGTCAATATCTGGCCGTGGTTACGCTTCTTTCCTCTAGAAGGATACTCGTGTTTGAAGAAAGGAATTACAATGAGGGATCGCCTGTATAGAGAACAGTATAACAAACATAAAGAGACATTCGATCCAGAGAATTTGAGAGATATCATGGATGGAATAATAAAGGTAGGTATGAGAATTTATACTGAAACATCATCTAAATCAGACTATCCCCTTTACAACAACAAGTCATCCGAATTTGAGTCAGAACCAATAACAACAGCAGCATGGAAGCTCTTACTTGAAACTTCAGTTTATTTTTCAGTTTACTCTTAGATGCCGATACAAATGCCTCCTAGCTAGACTGCTTATAAATTTGAGTATAAGAAACTTATACTACGGAAAACTCAGAGAAAGATAATATTTTTTTCATTTTTTAAACGAGTTTAGAGAATGAAGAATTGAGACAAATATTTGTTTCGTTTATTCAAGCAATTAGAGACTTTGTACTAAAGAACGACTGTAAAGAAAGTCTATATCAGTTTTTTACTTTCTGAAGGTGCTGAATGAAGATGAAACAAAAGAAAAAGCAGGCTTCTCTACTGAAATCACTGTTGACCGTGTCGAGACGTTGGTCTCTCTCTAAGTTTTCCATAATAAAGTCTCTTTAAACGAGTTTGGAGAACGAAGTATCGAGACAAAAATTTGTCTCTTTTATTAATTCAAGCGTTTTTTAGAGAATTTTGTACTAAAGAACGACGTGGTCTCAATATCATTTCTTTTACTTTCTGAAGGTGCTGAACGAAGATAAAACAAAACAAAAAGCAGGCCTCTCTGAAATCACTGTTGACCATGTCGAGATGTTGGTGAACGACATCTACCTTGGTGGTACAGAAACAACCAACAGTACTTTGCAATGGAGTATGATCTATTTCATCTGCTGGCCTGAAGTACTGGAAGAATGCTATAAAGAGATCATAAAAGTGTGTGGTGTAGACAGATATCCGGAGATCACAGATCGAGCAAAGTTGCATTATTTCAGAGCTACTTTGTATGAGACGTTGAGATTCTCATCCCTGGCACCCTTTTTGTTTCCAAGGATGACAGTAAGAGATACTGAAGTTGGTGGCCATCGGATACCGAAAGGTACACAAGTCATTTTGAACGGTTGGGCGATACACCATGATGAAAGACATTGGGAAAAGCCGGAGAAGTTTAATCCAAGAAGATTCCTAGATGATGATGGTAAGATCTTAAGTCAAGTCAAAGCCATTTTTTTGAGTTAGCAGAATAAAATCAAATAGCACAAGGGCCTATTTTTCAAAAGTTTATGAACCCATTGGTCAAAAATGGGCATGGTCGTCATCTTCTTGAGTGATGTCCAGATTTGATGGATTACGTAATGGAAATAAACAAAATATTTTAAACCAAATATAGGCATGTATCATTTTAGGAAATCATTCGTGTAATTCATCCTTTGTTGACTAACTTTTGTCATTTGCACAGGTCAATTTATCCCTGGAATGAATGAAAGCTTCATGGGATTTGGAGCTGGGAAAAGACAATGCTTTGGTGAAGCTTTGGCAAAGACCGAACTCTTCATTATCTTGTCAAGATGGATCAAAGATTTCACAATTAAAGCATGTCCTGGAGAACCATTACCCAGTCTTGAAGGAACTCTGGGTGTGACGCTGACTCCGAAGCCATTCAAGGCTGTTTTTGTCTCCCGAAATAACAACATATGATTCTTGATATCCTACTGTGGTAATGCAAATAAAGCAAGCACCCAAGGGGAGGGGCACTCGATCTCAAAGCTTTATATACGGTATGATATCAGACAAAAATTCTGGTTTCAAAATTGGACCCTTACAGTTCCGTGAAAAATTTGCCTAAGTAACCGATCGTAAAAGTTCCCTGAAATTTCCACAAAAATGTTCTTGACAGTGCACCTGGCTTTTGTCAGGACCTCGAAAAGCCTATCCTTATTAAGGGCCGGGGATCCGCTTACCTTGAGTAGGAGAGGCACTCCCGGACAAAATCAGTAACCTTTTTAACACTTACAAAGTATTTCCGCAGTCTGTGTCAAAACTCAACATTACACTCTCTATTTATTTACACACCCACTTATTCCGCAATTTCTAAGATATGCAGCCTTGTGGAATTTAAGTTATAAAATATTGAAACTAGACATTGTATGATATAAAAACTATTTATCATTTTTTTGTACAAAATATATAAAAAATAAAAATTGAATGCGAGTAAAAAGAAGCTAAATTTTTGTGAGCTGTTAATTATTATTACAGGCTTGATGTGTCAAGATTGGGCCAAACTTTCGCGGGGATTAGATTTCGCGGATTTTGGTCCGATCCGAAAATAAATCCCCGCGAAATCTTGTAAATCAATGAATTTGGCTTTTTTGAAGAAAAAAAAATATTCACAAACGTTATTTCATCAAAAAGATTTAATTTGCTCATTCACGAAAAAAAATCTCATCCGCGAAATTTAATCCCCGGGAAAATTGATGATTCCATTAAAGTAGTATTGATTTTATAACAATAAAAAACTGCAGTGGCAAAACCCTGCTTTTTTGGTTGTTTCCGGATAAAAGATTACGTAGTAAATTCATGATATGTGTAAGTTTCATTATGTCGTTTTTCCTAACGGAAACACCCAAAATAAAGGGCAAACTACGGATTTTTCGGCTGACTCCGTTAGGAAAAGTGACGTAATGCTAACTTACGCATATTATGAGTAGATATATCATAAATAAGAAAATAAACTGTTTTACCTTTGTGTTCCTGAATTGAAATTTGTCAGATTGTTCATTATCCCTTTAGCCTTCATTTGTGATTTTTTCCCAAAGTTCTAAAAACCTCAACGTTTTTACTTAGCTGAAAATATTACAAACATTTTGCACTTTTTAACGTATTTGAATTTGAAATTTCCATTGTATCCAAGCCAAGGTACATTTGTTTTTTTTGGTTATGAAATAAGTTGTTACTGTGCTTACTGGACGCGCCACAAAAAAAAGCATTCTTCATTCCCAATGAGACCGTCATTCCCAGTAGGCAATGCAACATTGTTTTAATGTCAAAATAACATTCCGACGTTGAAGCGACGTTTTTTGGACGTTAGAACAACGTTCTACAGTCTACGTTTACAGTTCAATGGAGGTTGTCAAAGAAGTTTAAGAAGTATGGTATGAATTTCTCTCTAGAGTATTGAATGTTCGGGCGTTTGAAACAACGTTCGGGTCGTCTTTACAGCCCAATGGAGGTTGCCAAAGAAGCTTGCGACGTGTGGTATGAATTTATCTCTAAAGTGTCAATAATACGTTGTGGAACAGGATGACCCAGTCGACCATCTATGAAAGAAAATTATGAAAAATGTTCACCCTTAGCTTAGCCCATAGTCAGTAAAAAATTCACTGGTCGGGCAGGGTATTCATATAACTTTTTGTCAACTTTTTCTTTATTTAAAACAAAAGTCAAATGTCAATTTCGCTCACTAATTGATCACGTTACCAATATCTTCTCTTGGGATTGGTTTGTTTTTTAGTCGCATAATCAAAATGTGAGCAAAACAAATCAATTTGCGTAAGAAGACACAATTATACAAGACCGGGGGTTTTATACTGACTATGTCAAGCCCCTAGCCATGGAATGAAAAAGTTAAGCATTAGAAGAATTCTGATGGGACACCTACCCCACCCTAAAAAATAAATTCTAAAAGTTTTCCCAATTAGAAAGGCGATGTGATTAGGAGGAATATTTTTTTTCCGAAAGAAAACAAACACATACACGCTTCTTTTTTTATAAGAATATACTTTATAAGAATACTCATGATGAAATTGGCCAAAAAGTAAGAAATGTCCTAAGAATAATTCCATCTTAAATTTTTTCAAGGTCAAATTTCTATTGGGAAACTATTCCTAAATACATCCAAAGAGACTCTAAAATCTTCTCAAGCTGAATATCACTCTAAACATTTTTCAGCCTGAGGCTGATAAAAACTTTAGAATATGTTAAGAATATCTTAGGATGATTTAGACCAAAAAGTTACATAAGAATATTCATGATGATACTATAGTATTCTTATACAAAAAAAGCGTGTATCCCCAGTGAATTTTCCGAGGTTTTAACTCTACCCAGCAGACACGTGACGTCCAAATAACGTTATGAAGTTAGAACAACGTTAAAACAACGTCTCCAGCCCGTTGGGGAAAAAAAAATTTGAAAATATCTCAAATGTCACAATCTCAAAAAATTCAAATTCAAAAAATAAAGTCCCACGTTGTAGACCAAGAAACCAAAAATAGCTAAAGTTTGAAAGGGTTAATATTGTAGACTAAATAAATACCAGCAGACACGGAACGTTGTTTTAACGTCCACACGGCGTTGTATCAACGTCAGAACGTTATTTGGACGTTGAATTAACGTTGTGTGTACGCGCAATAAAGTACCGAGAACAAATTTGAACTTACTATCATTTGGGTTATGTCCAATAATGCTAGCGTATTGTATAAAAATTCGCTTTCGACCTAAAGAAAAAAAAAGGAATTTTCGTTTGACCCAAATATTTCCTTAACGCCATTATTTTGAGCTGAACAAGATTTCGATTTCGTCGGGAATTATTTGGGTGTTATGCAAAAATTCAAAATGATTATAATGCCTTGACTCTGAACAAGAGTCTACAATACACATTTTTTGCTAATTTACGTCGTTTGAGAGGTCTCCCCAGAGTATAGTCATCCAGCACTGTACAAAAAGTCAGTAGGATTATGCTAATGTACATCATCAAATAACATGGAAAGATAAAAAAAGATTAGATAAATAAATAAAAAAAGCAAAAAAGCAAAATAAAGCAAAAATAAAGTCTTACTTACACCACGGGATTTTTTTGATCCGGGACAACGTGTAGAAGAAAACGGTCCTCGAAAACGCGATGACGAACGGCACGTAAATCAAGACACGTAACAAGACGGTCAACCTGTCTCTAATTTTCCTTCTCATCGCGGATTGATTTTGTAAAAGCAGTCCAGTGATACTTATAAACAACATATTTGTGAGTTGAACTAAATCCCAGAAATTAAATCTCCATCTTTTGTACGGCTGGAACAATGCGAAAATGAAGAGGAATAAACCGCACGACATGGTCAAGCAAAAAGCTCTCACAATATCCCCGTTAATAAATACGGTGAATAACAGAATTGTCAATCGGCACAGGAAATAGAAGGAAGCAAACCAAGTCATTTTCGGTTTGAAGCAGCTTTTCAGGCTGTTCAATACAGGTTCTAGCCTGTGAACCTGTATCCAATCTCTGAATATCTTTTCAAACCAATGGGTTACGAATAATAAAGCTGGGAAACCGAGCACAAAGAGAATGAAACTTATAACTGCGAATGCAAAAAGTCCTTTGTGTTTTGGTGTTCCGAGGTACTCGCAAAATGCTGCTTTATACACATACTCCTTCCCATCGATCGTGATACGGTCCATTAAATCCAACGTGATGGTTGTGATCAACGAATAACACACAACAGCTACGAAGCTTAACGCACGGCCAATCGACGCACGCCGTGGTGCAGCGCCTTCCGTTTGCCGTGTCAGGAACTGCCACGCACGGTTCGGTAAAAATCTACCGATTAGGCCCGTGAATACTAACATGTATGCTGGGATCACAAAATTAAGTCCGATTTTATCAAGGTTATCCATTCCGTCGTAAAAGCACAAACCAATGTTGCTACCAGTTCCTCGCAGTCCCAACGTATATATAAAAAAGAGCGACACCCTGTCTAGCTCCACGTATTTCGGTATAAAAACACCCATGACTTGATATGAATACAAAAAAGCATTAAAGTATCCTGAGAATGCATTGACGTTGAGGTAGATGATTGCAAGGATCAGGATGGATAGTATAAGGAAGAACAACAGTAAGAGCCCTATGTGGCCATTGGTACACTGCTTGCAATCTTCGCTACCAAATGCTACACTCAGCCCTGGTTCACATCGGCCACATAGTCGGCCCTGTCGACCCTTGGAGCATTGATCAGTCTTGTTGAACAGACAATAACTCTCACTGTCTTTCCTCTCTTTACATCTCTCTTTCTCCAAGTTACAAAAACCAAACGGACAAGCGTATGTTTTTTGAGGGTCCGATTTGTCCCACCAACGACCCTTTAAGATATAGACTGTCGCCTCGGCACATCTTCTCCCATTTTCACAATCGTAGTAAGCTTGGTGATGGGAAGGCCCTTCCTTACATCTACACGTGGTGTAGTTAGTTACTACTTGACGGCGTTCTCTACTCACTTTATTAGCTACAACAAGTTTAGTCAGCGGTCCACAATATGTATCATCCCTTCCAAGACCACATTCCTTTGTTTTGATAAAACCGGTACAATAAACAAATATTATTAAAACCAATCCGTTTGACAAACAAAGTTTTCTGTTCATTGTCTTTCATTCATTCACGTACAACTTGTTGTTGTGATTTCATGTGTTTCTTGTGCTTGTTTTCCAATTCTTTAAATTTTAAAATCTAAAAAAAAAATTGAAGAATATAACTATGTGTCACCATGAAAGAAAATATGAATTTGCTAGCAATTTTTTTCATTTAGGGCATGTCATCACAATTCTTTTTTTTACACTACTTTTATTACTATTTAATAGATGTACATGTTTTTTTTATTAGAATATTAAAATTCAAAGAAGCCTTCTAATGTTCTTAGCTTTTTTGGTTTCAAGCCTTAAAATGTTCTTAATTAAGTCTTTTAATTCATGTGTCCATAATCAAAAATGAAAAATGACTTTATTTCTATACTCTTGATTCTCCAAAGCCTCCAAATGTTCTTAACATGTTCTTAACTTTTTGAGCTCGAAGCCCTATGTTCTTATAATACTTTGATTGATTGCTTATAATTAAAACTTTCCTAATTGTTTTCCTGAACCAGTCCCATCATCACTCAAACAGGCTCATTCTTTTGCCCCAGTGGGAAAATGGTCACCCAGTGGAACATCGGATGTTCCCTTTCATCCCTGTTTCATCTCAGTGGTAAAACAAACAAAAAATACTAAGATCAATCCCATTGAAAAGTGACGAGAGAACAGTATATTTTTATGATGCCGTTGAAAAAACATTTCCAGGTGGGTTTATTTATTTTGAGACGGACTATTACCTAGGTAGGGAGGGGGTTGGGTACTAGGTTAACAAAGTGACGTGTATGTACGAGTCAAAGTTTGAAAATCGACCTACCTTTTCGGACAAAAATGACGAAAAATTTGTCCGACGAATAATTTAGTCCGACGAAAAATTAGTCCGACATTGTTTTGTCAGATAATGGAGACAGTAGAGAGACTAAAGTTATGATCCTTTGAGAGACTCAGTTTTAATTTTTGTTTTTTTGTAACCAACCGTTAAAGTCTTAACAGGTATCCGCACCCCCTTCTTTACCGCCCACAAAAAACCATCATCTTTTTTTGCCCAAGCACTCCATCCCTTACCGCTTTAGTCTAACACTCGATACACAACCCAGAGCATGCATAACATATTTTCAAAAAACAGATTGAGATTCTGATACTAATTTTTACCCATTTCACTAAGCTCGCCTGGGAAAAAAATAGTATGGTAATATTGGCAGTTTGAATTTCGCACCAAATCAAATCGCACTAATTTCAACTTGCGCATGAAAAACAATAGGGATTTCGGCCAATCAGAGCACTACTTCAAGATCTTGAAGAAAAATCAAATCCAATGTGACCCATCTACTTTCGAGTCGGGTAAGAATCGGATGTAGACGGAATCGGATGTAGACGGGATCCCATCTAGATACCAACCTACTCAACAATATGATAATATGCATATAAAGTTATCTTTATCAGCTTGCCTATAAATAATATCGTCTACAACAGGTTCATGCTTACTACACAATAAATTCCTCTCCATATTACACGTCTTTGTGTTTCCTGTTAATCATTCTGTAAATAAAAAAATCGTATTAGATATGTTAATCGAGATGAATTGCAAAGCGTAGCATAAATTTTCTAGATAATTCACCTCTTGATTAATTAAGTGCTTCTAAAACAAGAAAACAATGGTAAATGGTGGTAAAAAGTTAATCAAATTATGTAAGCTTTTTGTGTGGTAAGATGGTTAGATAATTTATAAAAAAATATTTTTTCTATAAGAACATAATTAAGATAAGTTTTTGAGCACATTAAGCCTTAGAAAAAGGATTAGCCTTTTAGGCTTCCACTTTCATTTTCGAAATGTCAATCTCAATATAGATGCGTATTTTTGTGACCAGCTTTCTTTTTCAGTTGACTAGATTAGTAAAATTAACTTTCGTACTTGTATATCGATAAGAAAACTTTAACCATCAATGTCCATTTTGGTCAGCATAGTTGAATGAATGCAATTTCAAAGTCTTCATCTTGACCTTTAAAAGATTACAGAAATTTTTGCAATTGACAGAGAATATGCGTCCTGACCTTTATTTGCTTTAACTATAAATGTCCATTTTGGTCTTCAAAGGGGAATGTATGCTTTAACTTTTAGCAATTTCAAGGTCTTCGTCTTGACCTACAAAAATTACAGAATTTTGCAATTGACAGAGATTTAGGTTAATTACTTCATTTGATTTGATTGACTTGAGATATGAATGAGGAACTATACTATATTTCTTCATGATTTATTGTTACTCATGCCGCAAAATTTTCATGCAATAAAGTAGAAATTTAAAACTAAATGGCAAACACCCGGCATTTAAGGATGTTTCCCATATAAAAGAGTAGAAAAGAAATACTGTTGACATGTACATCCAGGGTAACATGTTTACGTGTATGTCCACTATGCTCTCAAGAAGAAGTCCTATTTGGTCCCAAGATTTGAAGAGTATTGATCCAAGTAGATCTGCAAGTAGTAAATAAACTTCATAAAAACAACAGCTCAAGCAAAAACAAACTCAACAACTACCAAGATTTTTATGTAGATAAAACGATACGAAAGCAATGTTTATATTTTGTTTGTTTGTTATGTTTTCCCTTCCCGCGTATCATGGTACGCGCATCATTCGGGACTTTCCCCTTTCAAAACCACACTCATGTAAGACCTCAAGCATGCCTTTTTCAAACCTTTAAAACTTCTATTCGTTGCAAATTCTACCACAAAATAGATTTTGACTTTAGTTTTCTCAAAAAACGTTCATACCGACAAATCATCAATAATAATACAATATTTAATATAATAAGTTTCAACTATCTAGGTAAAAATAATTCTTACCATCTTTTCTTTGTCCATGACGTTCTACACATAACGTATGGTGCTTCCATGTTTTTCATTTGTTGATGAATCCTATGCTACGTCATATTTCCTTCGTTCAGAGTGTAAAAGCCCTAAAAGTCTGGAGCTGTCTATTGTGTAGACTAATGAAACCCCGATGAAACGAAACTCCTAGGTGGGAATGAAATTCGTCATTTTGCCATTTAATAGACTTTTTCATAAATTTCGTCTTGCCTCGTTTTAAACACATTAACTATGGTGATTATTACTCAAGGCACTCCATAATCAAAGTAATACCTTTTTTCATATAAGTGTCACAAAAACCCATACGAAAATTGATTACTTTTACAACATCTTTAAAAGAGAGGCAAGTAAGTGATGTTCGTGACGTAATTTATGAAAAACATTTCCGTGTAAATGGCACTCCAGTTTCTGTGTACATAGCATAGAGATCACAAGCAGGAAAGAATTGACCCTAAAAGGGACGATCTTTTTGCTGATTATTCACTATTTTTCATCAATATTAGATGCTTCACGGTAATGATCTTTCCCGATCATAATTAATTAAATTAGATACGGCAAAAGATCGACCGATAAAATTAGGCCTTATAGTGACGCCTTTTTTAGTAGAGCTGAAACTGTCTGAAATAATTGTTAAAAGACCAGTCAGGTTTGGCAGGATTTACTGGGGAGTATTATCCCAGCAAACTGGGCTGACTAAACTTTCATATAATAGGTTTTAGAAATGTCGAGAGCAGTTTTTCATACTATATGATAAGGCCATTATTGGTTGAATGATTTGTACAAAACGTATACGTGGAAGATGATTTTTGGATAAACACAAGAGACTTGAAGTATTAAAAATCATTTTGTTTTCTTTCTTGCTAAAAACTGTTCTTTTTCGTAATTGCTAAAATTGTGTCGCTAAAATTATTTTCCGAATTCCATAGGGCTGTCCATGTCAGTTGTCTAATCAAAAATCGTTTTCGATTATTTCTCATTTTGCCCTCATCACAGTTGTCAATACAATGGCTACACAATTTCATTAGAGTCATCCCAGCAGACCCATGCCGTTTTTCAACGTTCTTTCAACGTCTAAAAAACGTTCTGGCGTTAGAAAAATGTTGTTTCGACGTTAAAACAACGTGGCTGTTGTGACGTTACTTAGTTCTATGGATGAATGTTAAAAAAATGAAGCAAGTTGCACCCGATGATTTTGTTAGCAGTCAGTCGTTTTCCTTTATTGTTGCTGGTGGATGTTAAGCTTGTTGAAACTATTGAATATTGGTGTCTTTTGAAAATCTTTCGTTAAATTTATGTAAGATCAATTGGAGATTGGACTGTTGTATTGTTTTGAGACTGCTGATGTTGATTTTGCTGCATTAGTTGTTGTTGTTGTTGTTGTTGTTGTTGTTGTTGTTGTTGTTGTTGTTGCTTTTGTGCTTGAATTTGTTGCTGTTGTTGTTGTGCTTGAATTTGAGCTTGTTGTAACTGTTTTTGTTGCTGGAGTTTCAACAAAAGTTGTTGCTGCATCAACTGCTGTTGTTGTTGTGTGGTTGGTTGTTGTGGTGGGGCCGCCGCAATTGGTTGTTGTGGGAAGTTTTCCATCTTGATTGTAGCGGTGGCGGCGGTGCTGACGGAGGAGAGCGGCGTAGTGATTGCAGGCGACACCATAAATTTGAGTTTCTTTTGGAGTGATTCGTGGAAATTATCCATAGTGCTTGAGATGACTCCACGTAAATTGTCGCCCACGAACATGTATTTGATGTGGTACCTGGTTATGGTTAAATATATGACTTTTAGTCTAGCCGAAATGTTAAATAAAAAAAGTCAGCGTTGCAAAAAATTTACGGACTAGTATATTTGGTATCATCGGAACCGAAATTTCATGTAGATCAACATACCAAAAAGACTGACTTTGAGGCTCTTGGGGAAACCTTTTAATAAGCAAAAGTTTGTTTTTCATAGAAACAAAAAGCGCAGAAAATTTTATGTTGGGGAAACATAAAAAATAAAAACATACAGGAAATCGCTAATGACGTCAACAAATAGTAAGGGAGTTTGACAATTCCTTGACACTTGTTCAATAATCAAGTAAAACTCGCTGCAAATCTGGAAATAGAGAGAATAGAGACAAATCAATTTAATTACTATTATTCATGTTACAAGGAAGGGAAATGGACTGGAACGTTTTTCAAACCAGCCACGAATTATCTAAACTTCGATAAAAATCTCACAAAAATACAAATAGAATACATACCAATTTCAAGTAGTATTACGGTAGAGGAATTAGTAGTTTTATTTTCAAGGTCAACAGGGCTGTATTGTCAGTTTTTCAGCCTAAAATACGTTGCGTTAACCAACGCCCCTTCTCCCCCCCCCATCAAATAAACGCCCCCTTAAAATCCAAAAAAATGATGAATACTTAAAAGGGGGGTTTGTTCGAAGAAATTAGGTATATGTATTACAGTAAATACAAATTAGTACCTTGTGTCACCAAGATATCCAAAAGTCAACAAAAGACAATCTATACCAACTTTTGAAAAATGAAAAATGAAAACTTTCTCGGCCAGCATACAAACGATAATGGCGCAACTTTGGCATCGTTGGAAAGTTTTCTGTGTCGGCTTCAAAAAAGTATTTTTTCTTTAAACTCAAATGGGCTTTCCAAAAAATCCCTACCCCCTGAAGGATATCGACTTTTCTCAACACCAGCCCCCCTTGATATCCGTGCTGCAAATTTCAAACCCCCTTGATATCCTATATCCTTAACAGTGTGGGGGGGGGGGTACGGGTTTGTTAGGAGGTTTGAACCTAAATTTATTTGCCATCTAAGGAAGGGTTTTTAAATAAATCTTACCTCGAAAAAACATCGATGTTGTTGGTTTTCAGATTGGAATCGTTGGATGAAAGGTCCGTACAAACACAACACGTAAAGGAGATGCGTCTCTGTCTCAATCAACGGCTTCAGTGTGTCTTTCAAAAAACTATAAAAGAATTTATGGTGATTCTTATTAAATAATCGTTGCACACATTAAACAATCGTTAGTTCAATTCGCACTGGTTGGTCTTCGAAATCGCACTGATTGTTACTGAGTGGTTGATAAATCAAGCTATTTGGGAATCTTTTTTTCTTCCGCACCACACTAGAAAATACTAGTTGAGAGGGTTATTCCCGTAAAAACAAGTGATACATTTTATGGACCTACCTGGTTAAAAAATAAAATTAACCCTTAACGCCATAAGAATGAACGAAC
>JAUJPO010043654.1:0-17282 GCA_032270745.1 Tiaropsis multicirrata
TGCTAAGAATGTTTTCGAAACTCGGAAAGGCTCCAATAAAGTCGGACAGCTCGATAAAGAATCTCCCGTTTTCATTGAATGAATCTAGCTTTCTTTTGTAAATTTATAAAATAAATGCACGCTTTTTAAAACAAATGCATCTAAACCTCGAACAAAGACAGATCCGTCATTTCGTCTCCTCTTTTCACAAACCCTGCAAAATGCAACGCAAATTTGAAAGACGGTCAGGCCAGGTTCCGTAATCTATTTCTTCCAGATGTTTTAAATTTTCTCAACATTCAGAGCTTTAAATTTCTAATTCTACATCTAGTACCAGAGATAAGAACTCTTCTTTCAATCCAGTGGGATACCCCCGGCCGCTTGGCAATGGTTTGTGGTAGGTAGGCGCTTCAGTCACGTGATAAAAATTTTTGTCTCGGAAAAATGCATAGTGTAGTAATAAGATTTCAAAGCTATGGACCGGTTTTTTCAAAACTTTATAATAATAGGGACATGTTTTAATGGATTTTCGACGCCTTGAGGTACTTTTTAAACTAAACTATTAATTTTATCAGTAAAGACAAAGAATTGACTTGAAGTTTGAAGTTTTGATTAAAGTTTCTAAGAGTGATGCAGATTTGGAACTTTTATGGTTAAGGAGCCTTTGAAAAACATATGTGCATAGACCAGCAGAAATGGATAACACAACAAATTAGTTTTTCAAAAAGCATAAGGATAGAGCTTTTTGATAAACTAAGTTTGACAGGGGGTACGAAAAGTTACGAAAAATGATCTGAAATGAGTTCTTTTTAGCAAAAAGAGTTTCTATTTTTTTTTCAAATTTCTTTACCTTTCAAGGCCTTAAAAAGATACTCTTACATTACAGCTAACCTCCGTTACCTTTTGAGCCACACCACGTAAGAGAGGAGTAAATAAAAATATTTGGCAGCGACATGCTTGTGACTAAAAAAGTACTTTGGATTCTAAAGTCCGACCTCGATTCCAGGTCGCGAATAGTCGGCGGAAACAGAGAACAAGAAAAAGATCGGTAAGAGGTTCCCTTAAAGTCTCCAGGACTCAAATGATTCTCGCCGTAGAGTGGGTCCGTACTGAAAATAGAGGAAATCATTTATATCCAGTTGCACGTCCATCAGAAGTGCTGTGGTGTCAATAGCGTTCGCTGGTCAAATTAAGCCTGGAGTCGAGGGTGGAGTGCTATCCAAACAAATGCCATTGCAATCAAAAAATATAAAATTTTGCAATAAACTATTACAGGCTTGAATTTTAATACTTGTTTGTTAAATAAGTACTTCTTGATCTTAAAGTCTTACATCCTTTTTTGTTTGGATTTTTTTTGTCACGCTCAAGAAATTATTCTTTGGTGTTATTGCATATGGTGCGGGGAGGTTTTGGAACTGCCAAATTGAGCCCATTGAAGTTTTTCGTAGTAAAGTCTCTTAAACGATTTTGGAGAACGAAACACCGAGACAAAAATTTGTCTCTTTTATTCAAGCAATTTTTAGAGACTTTTGTACTTAAGAAAGACACGGTCTCAATTTGGTAGATTAATTATATGGTGGCATCGACCAGCTATGGCGTTTTCACCCCCTCCTTATTACAGACCGTGGGATGATCCCCTGGAATAATATTGTTCCCGCACGATGGAAAATATAATAATTTTCTTTATACATTGATAACAATAAGGATTTTTTGAAAAGCAAAAATATAACTGATATATTTTATCCAGATTTACGATTCAAAGTTGTGCAATTTTCAAAACGTTTATAGTGTCAATTAAATTTTTTAAGGAATATATGAGAGATAACATTACGACCAAATTTGGTAAAAATTGAAGCCGTCAGCGTCATCAAAAAACAAATAAATGAATTCGATAAATTCATCAAAGTAACTTAAAACAACGGATTAGAGTCGATAATGTAATACTGGTACGCATATAATTCATCTGCCAAATTGAGACCATGTCGTTCTTTACTAAAAGTCTCTAAAAATTGCTTGAATAAAAGAGACTAATTTTTGGCTCGATGCTTCGTTCTCCAAACTCATTTAAAAGACCTTACTACGGAGAACTTCAATGAGCTCAATTTGGCAGCTCCATACCCTCTACGTGTCTGAGACCTTTATCTTGGAGTGTTTTATTATTTTTTCCGCTAGCGGCTTGATTCTAAGAGTCCTATTTTGAAGCCCCTATTTTTGTCCCAACATACGGTAATTTTGAGATCGAGTGCTACCCCGGGATTTTAAAGAAAATATTTAATCCACGTATATATGGCTCTTGTTTAAAAATATTCCATCAATTATTCCGTCACTCAGAGCAGAAATGCTGTCCTTCAAAAAACAGCCAGTTGGAGCGTATTTTCTTACAAAACGAGAAAAGGTTGTCAAACCTACTGAATAAACTACTGCATCATTCAAGTACCAATACCTCAAATGCTAGAAATAGTAGCACGATATTTCCTAAAAATACCGTGCCAAAGTATTACAGCCACTGACACCTACTCCAATACACTGGATAGGTAAATTCCTTACAGAAAAAATGTCTATCCCTTTTTTTCATTACAAAAATTCCGCCATGTTGTTTCATTCGTTTTATATTAAAGAGAAGAAACACTCTGAAGAAACAATATAGCAAGTTGAACATAATATCTAAAATAGTTGGAAGCCCGATCAAGTGAATTGCTAGAGATCAGTGATATAGCGGGGATGAAGCTCATTTTGGAAAGTCGATGATCATGTTTACTCACTCAAGTACCAGACCTCTTAAATACCAAAATAAACGCAAAAGTTTTGACTCTTGACCAAAGCATGTAATAAGGCTCCATCGGTTCCATTATGGAATTTGTATTGCTTCATAAATTCTTCAAATGTTGTCTACCCAGTATCAAGCACAGAACGGAACGTTGTTTCAACGTCCAAACAACGTTGTTTAAACGTCAGAGCATATTGTTTGGGCGTTGAAGCATTGTTGGGTTGACATTGTATTCTCTGCTGTCTGCAATAATAAATAATGCTTCTAATCCTTATCAAAACTGAGACTTTGACCTGAATGGCAGCAATTTAAGTTATCCATTACGCAAGCTTTTATACGAAAACATCCTAAAAATCCTTTTAACAATATACGGTTTGAAAAGCCCGTTTTACCGGTGACTACTTGACATTTAAGGAATAAACAACGGCCATCTTTTGTAGCTGAGAAAAAGAGCTTTCCAACGATACCTAAGTTGATACATTAATCATTTTCTTTGGTCGAGAAATGACCTTTGAAAAAATAAATTTTCGGAAAAAATTGATGATCTTTTTTGGCTTTTTCAAAAAGATTCAGGCGTTGTAAAGGCTAAAATTCTAGCTAATAGCAATAAGACTAGAGTGGAATTAATCGGACTTTTTTGGAATGTTTCCATAGGAAGGATTGCGTAATGGATATCATGAATAATTAGTATCGTTAGTATCGCAAAATTAATTAAATGGCCGTGAATAAAAACACAAAACGATTAGGCCAAAATGTGCGAAAATGATTCTACCGAAGCTTGTATTTCACACAAAATAAGATTACCAATCAAAGCAGAAAACTTTTTGCTCCTTTAAAAAAAGCTTTTGCAACAAGTATAGACTTGAAAAAGGCAGGCACATTATAAAAACAACAAGGTCAAATTTATAAGGCACGAGTTCAATGTCATTGTTTTGTCAATCATAATATTTCATTCAACTTTAGACTTTAGACCATATAACTTTGTCTGTCATCCAGTGCAATGCAGGGAAAAACTACTGGAAATAAATCACATATAATTCATAGTCTAGTCTAGTATCTAACCAACTTTTTTTGAGGTGACGAAAATTTAGTCCGACGAAAAGAAAGTAAAAAAAAAAAACGTTGTTTAGGGAAGAATTTGCGTTTTCAAAGTGATGGAAATATTTGTGGGTGACGAAAAATTAGTCCGACATTGTTTTGTCCGATAAGGTAGACTTATAAAGTAAGGAAGAAGGACGTTTCGTTAGAGGATGAGAAGCAGAAATTTATTGATTACAAGACTACCAAGAGTGTAGTTTTTACAATCTACTTCCCCGCTGATAAATTTTGCCGTATAGAATAATATTACGTCATAAGCATCTCCAGTCTAGTTTGATCTAGAGACTTAAAATTTATATGATTAATAAAATTACTGAACTATAATGACAGTTTCAGGTTCCTGTTCCCCCCAATACTTTAATGAAAATCTTGAACATTCATAATGTTTTGCTTTTTAATACAGATATTTAGTTTCAGAATTTCATTTTACAATAATAAATATATACCTTTTGATGTGTAGAAAAATTAAAATTTTACAAAAAAAAAATTAAAGTATGAATTTAAATGCATAAGTATACCCTGTTTCAGTCACCAGGTGTACACGAAGTTGGATTCTGCTGCAAAGGAATTGCCAGTAACATTATTCCACATGTAAAAACCAGGAAAGTATCACTTACTTACTTTATGTGCTTTTTTGTCACACTGGTTTCTACATACAAACTGCTACTAGTGACAATAATTTGTGCAACAGACTTTAATTACGACTGTAAAAGAAAAGAGAATTTTGTTCCCATTCTTGGTTAAGTTTAATAAAAGAACTTAACCACAGGGAGTACGAAAATTTAACCAATAAAGTCTTAACAGGCCTTACCTTTTGACTTTTTTTTCCAATCGACCGATCGACTTCCAAGCCAAATTAATATTTCAAAAATCCGGGTGCTTGCCACTAGCTTCGAAACTTTAACTATAAAACTAGTGACAGCGGCTTTTTAAGGTGTTTCCGTAGAAAAGATGACGTAATGAATACTATGAATTCTGACAGAATACTAATACAAAAAAAGGCTATAACATAAGAAAGCTTGTTAAAGGATAATAGCAAGGCGATAAGAAGGCGGGATCGTGTTTAAAAAAGTGCACATTTGCGAGAAGCTTCTACAGTTTCGTTTCGCGTAAAGATAACAATATAGCTTTACGATTTAGTTTTGACTCGATGTCCGTCACAATATCATTTTTCTTGACTTGATTATTCATACTGTTTTTAGTGTTGTTTCGCTTTAACAATTTATCGACTTCTTGTTTCACACTGAGTTGAAGTTCGAGTGTATCATTTGTCTCCTCGTCAAAAGACGGTTCTGAAATAATCGGCAACTCGCTAGCACTACTCGCCAGACTCGATTTTCGCGAGTTGCGTGGTGACGGGAATAGTTTTTCGCCCGCCGTCCATGACGACCGGCGACCTTCATAAAAGGCAGGTAATTGAGTGTTATTGATCAGATGGCGACAATTGAAGCAGTAGTTTACGATAGTCTGTTGGGGTTGATCTAGTTTTAACTTATCGATTGAATCGGTCGATTTTGATCGACTGCAGTTAATACACCGAATGTAATCGATCGAATCTTTCGTATTGTTATCCGTTTCATTATCAAGTTCATCTTCACTTTCGCATTCCTCGATAACTTCAGGAATACTACTTGCGCCACTACTCCGCCTGGAATCGCAACCACCACTATACGGGAAATTCTCCACCCGCTTCTTTAACCCGACAACCGGTGAGCCACGGAACGCCGGAAATTCGGAATGTCGGACATCAGTCGCACTTCGAGTGGACTCTAAACCAAATCGTAAATCGTTGAATATATCGTTCTCAGGTAAGGAGCTCTTACGCATGGCTAACGGCGACGGCGTCTTTGATACGTAACGACGTCGAGACATGAGTGGCGAGCGTACGTCCATTACATCACTGACGATATTAAACGAATTAACGGTGTTCTTATGGTGTGGTGATAAATCTCTGGTTGAAGTTGTTGACGTATCCAATATTTTTGTCATCCTGGTTGATGACGAGGTATTAATTTTTCTTTCGTGTTTTTATTGAATTTCTAAAATAAAACAGTATCGTATTAATACATTTTACATTTCAAAACCATCTTTTTTTAACCCAGCAGGCACGTAAAGTTGTTTCCACGTTAAAGACGTTGAGAAAACGTTGGAAGGAAAACTTGTCCATATTTCATTTAATTTCGATCACCGTTTTAGCGAACTTGATACTCAAACCTTCTGAAATACGGTCAAATATTACAACCATTCTACATTATTTTTTCTGAGTTTCCCTGAAATTTCCCGCAAATAAGAAAGCGAGTAAAGTGTCAAAATATTGTAATACAAATGATGAGTCAGGAAAAGCCCTAAAGGGGCAAACATTTCTACAACAGCACAGTAACAAAAAATATTTCCCTCAGTTTTCTTGATTGTTACAAACAAATGAAAATGTTTTCTCTAATATTCCCTGAATCTGTATTCGAAAAGGTTCAAACATCCAAGCTTTCCAAGGTCTGTCTGAACCCTAATGTTACCAGACTATACTATACCCATAGCATTGAGGTAAATGAGACATTTTTATGTCTTTGTTTTTCCTTCTTCTATTATTGTCGTCGTGATTGTTCACAGTGCTAATTATTTCTCACATATCACACTCTGATTGGCGGAATGCTAATTATTTCTCACGCATCACACTCTGATTGGCGGAATGCTAATTATTTCTCACATATCACACTCTGATTGGCGGAATGCTAATTATTTCTCACGCATTACATTCTGATTGGCTGATTCGACTTTCAAAGCAAAATAGCTGTACTGACCCGTCAGGTCGGCTGTTACGAAATCAACTAGACAATCTCTACTGGATAACACACTGTTTGAAATGTTTTGAGACACTTATCAAGCAAGTTTTCATTTGGAAAGGAGAATAAATAAAGGCTTCACAGTCAATACATCTTGATCTACACCATATTTTATTATTTTTGTTCACTGCAGTGCCGTGTTTCAGCCAGTAGAGAGCGCGGGGAGGCAATAACTTTTACAAAAATAGTTTTTCTTAAAACAGAACTTTTTTTCGAAATTATATTTTTAATACCTTAATCGAAGAAACATTCCCAGAAAGAAACTTTCGCGTGTCGGAAATTTGCGAAATTTTTGCATTTCGCGGGAATAAACTTTCGCGAATTCGACGTCTTAAAAATTTTTGCGATAATAAAGTTTCGCGAATTTATCCAAAACACGAACACGAAACACAAAAATTTCTTCGATTAAGGTACCATTTTAGACCATCTAGAGGTTTAAATTTTCAAAATCTGCCACTCAGGCCAAAACCATGGCTGGCCCCCGTGGTCTCACTCAACTTTGCTAGGAAATATCGAGGGGTAAATCACTCAAAAGAGTTTCGTACAACTTTTAAAAGAAAAAAATCAAAACATTAAAAATTACGTCATAATTGAAACACAAAATCGCAGAAAAATCGGGCCCTAAACATATAAAATCGAAAAAAAACAAGAGAAAAACAATCGTTTTTCAATATATTCATATTCGTCGTCGTTACTCAAGAAGCATCTCCTCCCAATCCAATCAACTTCTATATTATGCGCACCAGTTTCAAGTTTCCAAGTTTATTTTGAAAAACAGAAACTGTAAGCAAGTAAAGAGAGACAACATGTGTCGACAATGTCAATTTGCAACACAACAAAAAAGTATCTATTTACAACAATAGAGAAACAAAAGTTGATGTTGAGAGAAAGTTGATACCTTTTACAGCCATTCTTTAAAACTTGTCATTTTTAGGGAAACTCTATAGCAAAAATGAGTCACAGGCTAAAAGCACCTACGAATAAAGTTGATCATAAGTTAGAACATCTCGTCAATAAAAGTGACTTAAACCTTGTCACGTGATCATACAATGATCCCATGTGAACTCCTTACAAAAGAATAGTCTTCAGGGTCTCATGTCATAGACCATAAGCTTCTCGACTTGGTCAATAAAAGTAACTTAAACCTGTGTCACATGATCATACAATAATCCCGTGTGAACTCCTTACAAAAAAATAGTCGTCAGGGTCTCATGCCATAGACCATAAGCTCCTCTTCTTGCTCTTGATGCAATCCTTTACGTGGGATAGAAAAACAACACAATTCAAAAATAATCTCATGCTTGAGACAATCCCTGTGACTAAAAGAATAGTTCCCATATCTCTCATACTGCATATATCATATAAGAACTAATCCAAATTTATATAAGAATAAAAAACTAAGAGCGATTTTTAAGAGAGCACGTAGAATCTCTTTTAAGATTATCATAATTTTTGATGGAAATTATTTTTTGGGGAAAAAAAAATTGAAATTTTAAATCCAGGCCAGGCATTATTATTCACAATGGTAGGTTGGTTGGTAAGAAATTGTTGAGAAGCCATTGAGAATGTTCCTTTTAATTATGCTGATCATATAAAAAAAGGCCATTTTAAGAATTTCAAGTGGGTTTTGGTCAGATACATTCTATACAATCGCCAAAGGGTTAGCAATCGGACTCCTCGTTAACCTACGCACACTTCAGTTAAACAAAATAGCAACGACGAGAAATTTTAAAGAGCGTATGTTTCCTGTTTTGCAGTGTCAGTCATTGTAGAATTTTTGACATTTTTGTCGGGAGTTAACCTTTCCAGTTCAAAAGCTATATGTAAACCTTTCCTCAGAAACAAAAAATTTAATTCCCGCAAAGTAAGAAAATACTAATCTAATCTCTTTTTCAGCCAATAAATAGCGGCTTCTATTTTCTAACGGTTCTGTATCTTTCAAAAAACTGAAATTCAGAAAAATAACAAGAATAAGATGGCTTTATCTGGGAAAATTATCAACCAGCATTAGAATAGAACACAAAAAAACGTATCAGAGATGAGGTTTTGACCGCAAAAGATAGGAGGTTGTGGGCCCAAGTTTTCCGTAGTAATAAAGTCTCTTAAACGAGTCTGGAGAACGAGGCATCGAGACAAAAATGTGTCTCTTTTATTCAAGCGATATTTAGAGACTTTTGTACTAAAGAACGACATGGTCTCAAATTGGAAGATAAACTAAACGACAGATGTTTTATCAGTCTCTAACCACTGTTTGAGCATATTTAATTCTAGTGTTACGAACACTGCCTATCCTCGCCCTTCACTGATTAAATCGCAACGAAGAAGGGTAAAGTTAAAAACAATTTGATCTAATCGAAGTACTTTGTCTCAAAACATCTCTATTAGTATTACTCGAAAACCTTTTCTTGTATCTTCCCAGTAGGCAAAGAATGTTCTTTAAACGTCTAAACAACCTGGTTTCAACGTCAGAATGTTATTTGGGACAATGTTGGAGCAACGTTTGTGTGCCTGTTGGGTACAGCTAAAAGACTTACATAAATGACTCTCCGTATCTCGAATTTCTGCCCTTGGGTAACCAGGACAAGAGCAATAATTTCAAGTGAGCCAACGAAAAGCAATTCTAATTCAACGATATACACTACGGAAACTTTTCTACGGAAACACTTCAAAAATCCGGGTGTTGCCAAATAAAATGCCATTTGTTTTGAGAATTTCAACAAAAGAACTAGCGGCAAACATCTGGCCTTCTAGAATGTTATCATATAAAAGCTTACGTAATCGATATCATGAAAATGCATATTGTATCGAGAAAACCTGCATCATCACTAGACGAAAATGACGAAGTACAAAAATCCTCTTCCCACCCTTTTTCTCTGAATGATTTACTTGCATTGATCGGATTATCTTTCAAACAAGTTTTGGTCAATTTCGCAAAAAAAAATTAAAAATTATCTCGAAACCATGCATGCATGCATTGAGACAACTTGACCAGCACAACAAACTTGAACAAAAAACCTAAAACCAAAATCAAATCAAATAAAAAGTCTTTACCACACTACTGTACCATCACAAACGAAATAAACTCCACTACTCGAACACGTGATGACAAAAACGACATTGACGAGGTTACGCAAGGAGCTATTTAGGACCTTAGACGGGTATAATGTCGTTCTGTACATAGGTTTTTGTTGAAAAGATTTGCTTAGACGAATTATGTACAGGCCGACACATACGCGTCTAAATAACTCCGTGCGTAACCTTGCTTTTTTGAAGCTCGACTTCGCTATCATCAAAGCATGCATAGAAACAACTTTATTGACAACCAACAACAAAAATTGAAAAAAAAGCCTTAAAACCAAAATGAAAATACTCTCCACTCAAACATGTGACGACAAAAATGACATTATCTCTTGTGTGTTTGGCGTTTTGTGTCTTTTTGAACTCTTTGGACGTGACTAATAAAACAATAACAACTTACTGTGATCAAGTTACAGTTACGGCATAATAGCGTATAACAGACACGATCACCTGCTGTTTCAAAGAACTTGCAGCGCAGCAGGCATGGAACGTCCTAACGTCCTAACAACGCCGTTTCAGCGTCAAAACGTTATTTGAACGCGTTGAAACAACGTTAGAATAAATGATGACCTATCCAGTTGAGTGAGACAATTTATTAAAGATCGCACGGGCGGAAAAGATGTCGCGCGGGAATCAATAAATCGATATATATATATTCACGACCGTGGGAACGAAGAGGACGTGGTCTTCCTGAATCACAACACAGCAAAGTTTCTTCATACAACATCCAAGCCAGCTTTCAGGATGAAAAAGTTGCGAGTGAAAACCAGGTTTGAAATGTTAAATTAAATATTCAAATATAAATATTGAAACAAATACTGCATCACTATAGCTAAACAGCATCGCAGCGATGTCTATGCTTTGACAACAAATTTCAAAAACTATATTGACAGGAAAATTATCGGTCCGGTATTCTTATACCAAATAGTTATGATGATTTTATGATGTCTTCTACAGCCGTTATTCCCAAGTCCAAATAATAAAGTATCGACTGGAACAACGTTGTCTGGACGTTAAAACAACGTTCCGTGCTTGATGGGAAGAGCTGTCTGCTGTCTTTCAACTACAATTAGTCGTCATAAGATCTCTATGAAATCATTATAAATTTCAATCCACCGTGCCTTCTATAACTCAAAAGACATACAACATTGTTTCAACGTCCAAATAACGTTCTGACGTTGGAACAACGTTGTTTTGACGTTAAAATAACGTTCCGTGTCTGCTGGAAGAACTGACATTGTGTGTGTCAATTGTTACAATATATCTATGACGTCATTATATGATTCCAAGCCACCGTGCTGTGAATTGGATGCGATTAAGCAGGCAGAAGAATTACTAATAAATAAAAGTCTGTATTTGATCCTTCGATATTGAATATGTAGCCGGAAAGCATCCTTATGCTGAGAACTAGATATAGTGAACATTAATTTTTTCTCAGACATAAAAATGTTTATATAACACCGTTGGTATAGGATTATCATCCGGCTTCTTGCTGACTGATAACTCATCAAAACAAAATACAGTATACAGACCAACTCCAAATAAGTATGCACTTTGCAAACACATTCGACCGAATATGCAATAGTCTTGCTAGTCTACCAAACCCGCACAGCGGGCTGGTTTTACATCTCGATAAAAATTCTTCTAAATTTAACAAACCCTACAATCGTCAGCTAAATAGAAAATACGGCTTGGTGTACAGACTATAGTCTTGCAAGAAAGTACTCTGGAAACTGGAACGGTATAATCTTAACCATCAACGTCAATCGAGTTTTCAGTTCAGTTCAAAGATAGCTGAGCCGTGGACGTGTCATGAAAATAATCAGAAGACTGTTTAAAAGTCATAGATCACTGAGATATCCAGATAAAACATCGATTGTATCTACTACCAACCAATCGATCATGCATCTCCATCAAACACATATCTATCTACCGAATAATGTAAATGAAAAACAGCAGTTCATCATGTATAAAAATACCTCTATCGATCGATCGAAATACGTCAAAAAAACAACTGTCATTTCTTTATACTGCTGCGTTTGATAAAAAACATTGAGCCTTATATGGAAATAAGTTTAGATAAGTTTATAAACAGAAAAACATTTAAAAACGTCACAAAGTATAGAAATAGCGATTAAAAAAAGGAAAGAAAAAAGCACGCATTAAAAAGAATTCAGTTCTCATTAATTAGACGAAATTTTCAAATTAATATATTTCTTCAGACATACCACATAATTTGTTACCGGATTTTATGTAAATTCTTTTACTTTTTTCCAGTAAAAAAATCTTACCATATATCCTAAAATGTGATGTTCTTTACTATTTTGCTGTTCGGTAAATATTTCCCGTTGTCTTTCCGTTCTAAGCTGCAAAATATGGGAAAGTTTAAATTGTAAAAAGCTTACAGATTCGCTGATGATTGCCTTAATAATACAGTCATAAAACTATTAGTATGAGAAAAAACTGTATTAATGTTCAAATCAGATTTCGATTTCGATTGATGAATCAGAATTTCGATAACTTTCCGAATTTTTAAGCTTAGAACATAACATTTTCAACATTGGTCACAAATACAACAATCGGAATGTGGTCTATATTTTGTAAAAGGAATCCAGTATTCCCAAGTTGAATGGCAAATTCGTTGCGTTTTTTCTTGACCATCCGGTGCACTATCGAGAAAGAAGATTTCAGAAAAATCATTGCACTAGTGCGTTTACATAACAGAAATTTAAAACAAACCCTTTTTGCGAAATCCATATTACGAAATCTATTGACAAAATGGGGAAATTTAATCGGCTTTTAACGGGAATCTTGAAATTAATTCTGAACAAATAAAAAATGAATGTGCTAAAACCATCATTGGGCAAAATCAATCAATATTGCTTTCTTTTGACGTCAAATAGTAAAGTGAAAGGCTTTCACAAAACAAAAAGAAAAACACACTTAGCTTAAACCGAAACAATCACCCGGAGGATACTTAGGTAAGGGAATCCTGTTTTTTTTTAAACAAAAAAATGAAAATACAGTAGACTCTCACTAATTCGAACTTCTATTATTCAAATCTTTCTATAATTCGAACGGAATCTCAGTCACCGTCAGTTTTCCTTAGGAAACTCTAATAAAACACTTTTTACTATTCGAACTTCTGTAATTTGAAACTTTCTATAATTCGAACAATTTTTCGTCCCCCTTCAGACAAATTCTCTCGCTAAATCGAATTTTGAATGTGTAAATAGGGTTTAAACTCATTCGAATGCAATGAAAAATTCGAAATTTCCATTTCAAATGTTTTTAAAAATTTGAAATTCTCATTTCGAACATTCGAACGGGCTATTTCGAATGTTTTTATCTGATTTTTCAAAGTTTTTATTTTTGAATTTGTGAATGATCGTATTTCGATCAAAAATTAATTTGATATTTCTTATTTCTTTCCGTAATTTGAATTTTAGCTAGCTTAAGTCGATAATTCGAATTAGAGCGACTTTCTATAATTCGAATCTCTCTGTAATTCGAATAAATTATTTTCCCCCTTGAAATTTGAATTAGCGAGAGTCTACTGTAGAAAATTTACGAAAAATAAAAAAAAATTTGAGAACAAAATGGACGGAAAAAATTTGAATTTGAATTCTATTCAGAGAACCTTTTTCACGACTATGGGCAACAAATTGCAAAAACCCCAGAGGCATATCCAGGTCGGACCTACCCCTCCCCCGGGAGAATCAGTCAGTCAGTCTTCTTTAACGTTTCTACCTCACGGCAAATAACCTCAAAACATTCTTCGTCACGCCATGACGTCAGAACTGGGGTAAAACAGAACACTTACTAAAGATTAATTATGAGTTTTCAGTAAGCAAAATCTTTTAGTGAGTTAAACCATAGTGTTATTTTAAAGAGTGTGCACCAACCACAAAATCTTAAGCATGAAAGTCTTCAACATTTTGTAAATACAGTAAAGGTCGGCGATCTTTATAAAAAAAATTTCTATTTGTTACTCTTTTGTTTTTGTTGTCTTTGAGCTACTCTCCTCAAATGAGAGAAATCAACCAAAATTTTGAGATAAGACAACATGTTTTTCAACCACATCAAGTTTTAAAAATGAAATATTGAAATATGTACGTGACTACTCTTAATATAATAGTATGTGGTTTACTCAAGGCCGGAGGGCGGAGGAAGGGGTGGTTACCTTATGATTCGGATACAGAAGGTTATCAAACGTTTTGACGGAGGAGAGTGTTGCTTTTGTCCATATTCCTTATTTGGAAGTCAACGCTCTCCGTCAAAAGCTTTGAGTATCTTCTGTATCCGCCTCTGATTCGAACGGGGGTGTTGTCTCTATATAGAGTCTTAAAAACAGACTCTGCATACCATAGGTCTTGGCTTGGGATTAAAAATGGGGGGTCCAAATTGAAAAATTAAAGCAATGTTGCAAAAAACCTTTTGGCATTTAACTGGTAGAAGACTGTCATTTTAGCCAACATTTTGATATATATGATTTAAGAGATAAATCATTAGAAAAAATCCTTAACTCATTAACCAAATATTTCTTCCCAAAAAAATAAGGGGTCGTGCCCTTGCCCCTGCCCCCCACCGTTGACGGGGGCCATGCATACGTCAGCACAGACGTGAGGATATCCCCAGATATCTCCGTACAATTAAAAAGAAAAAAATCCAGCATTATTATAGTTCAGCCAAAAAAAACCCCGAACCAAACCATGCATCAAAGAATTGTAGTTAAAAAGGTTTATATATGCACTTTGAATGTAAGGGTTGAGGATTTATACTTTCAAATAGCAAGATAACTAAAAGAAAAGTTGATAACACTGAATAAGGGAAAACGTTTTTTTATGAGAACATTTTGGCCAAGAGAAGCCTTTCCGGTGTTCTTAACTTTGCTGAAATTCAAAACCTTAAAATGTTTTAATTTTATTGAAAAGGAGTCATTTTAAGGGCGAATTTCTTCCGCAATTATCATCTGAAGGTTAAAAAAAAATTCTTAGTAGTATGTTCTTAGCTTTTAAAGCCTTATGTCCTTATATGGATTGTTCTTATATAAAAATAACACGCATAAGAAGGAAAGGAAAAACTTTAGCAGAAAAAAAAATGTCAGGTTGGTGTGAAAATCTTCATTTCTTCTACTTTTTCAACTATATCGGTGAAGATCTAAAGTTAGAAGGAAGAACCTGTCCATAAGTGAAAAAGTCAATATTGGAAAATGAAAAATAATTCTCATGTCTATTTACATAAAGATTTAGTCTGAAAGTGAAAAAGAAAGTAAGATAGTACCCGAAAGGACAAAGGTTACTTTCTAACCTTAATGACTCATACTTTTAAAAGACTCACATTCAGGGGGCTTGGCGCCCCTAAAATCCATACTTTCCTGGCCCGTCGATCATAACCACGGGGCCTCTTTAGACAATTAAACATGTGCCCCCCCCCCCTAACATTTATTCCGTGTCTACGGCATTGGAACAAACAATCATAAGAACACAAGGCTTCAACCAATAAGAACAAAAAGTTAAGAACACGCTAAAGAAGATTGAGCATTGAAAATTGTTAACATGAGGACAAATACCATTATCACTAAATCAACACAGTACCCAGTAAGCGCATGACGTCAGTTTAACGTCAAACAACATCTTTTAACGTCAAACAACATCTTTTAACGTCAAACAACATCTTTTAACGTCAAACAACATCTTTTAACGTCAAACAACGTCGCATGGACGTCTAAACGTCGTCTTTACTGGCTAATCAGTTAATGCTCGTCTCCTGAAATGTTAAGGTCAGTCTCCATTTCGCGCGCGCATCGATCACCTTTTCTATTTCTTTGTTCAGTTTGTTGCGTAATGTTTTCTCCGAGACCAATTAGAACAGAGAAACATGAAAAGCGGTCACTGCGCGCGCTAAGTGGAAGACCGGCCTTTACACAATTCCCAAAAGGTTTTCCTTCTTTCTAGCGTTAGGTTCCAAACTGAAGAAGCCTGTTATAAATTAGTGTTGCGGGCGAGCCCAACCAACTGAGCCTTCGTCACCGTGTAATAATAAAAAAAACGTGCAAAGGCCGGGCTCTACTCAGCGCGCGAAGCGATTCTGTGTCTCTATTTTGATTGGTCTCCGAGATAACATTACGTAACAAACTGACGTAATGTTATCTCCGAGACAAATCAGAGCAGCGGAACAGAAAAGGCGTGCACTGCGCTCTCGCTAAGTGGAAACCGGCCTCAAGTCATATGATGTGGGCCTTTCTGACTTTAGTCTCGCAATTACTACAATTATTAAATGCGTACTACTATGGTTCCAAATAAATTTCACTCTTCAAATTTATAACAAAAATGTGTGCAGGGTAATTATAACGATGGTTTGACGCCCACGTTGGTTTAAGAAAAGAAAAAGATGTATTAGTTACGTTTTACCCACGTCTTTTCTAATTTTAAAGACGAAGAAAGAAGGGGGAGTTGTTGAGAGAAAAGGGATACATAATCTCTATTTTCAAACATAATCTAAAACTAACTCACTAGTTCAGTAGAATATATGGGTCGCTGTACGTACACTCTTTTTCTCTCATAAGAACAACTTGATAAGAACAATTTGATAAGAACAATTTGATAAGAACATCGAATTTCAAATCTGGTGGTAAATTTTACCAAAAAATATGAAAGACTCACAATATAGGCATATCCTGATATTTAAAGGGTGGGGTGCGGTGGAAAATTTGAGAAAATTGGGATTTACCGGAACTTTACTGGTTCTTATAAAAGAAAAGAGTGTATGGGTCGATGTACACGTAACAAGTGATACTTTTATGGGTCGATGTACACGTAACAAACTAAAAATATTTATGCTACTTACATTTTACATAATTACGTGCTCATCTTTTTTAAAGAATATTATTTCGTACTTCAACAAAAAAGGAAAAATTTACAGTTTCGTTAATTTTTAAAGGAAAGCTGTGAGAAAACATACATATCCTTTATTTCATAACTTTTTATAGTACTCGATAGAATCTTTAAATCTTTATCTTTTCTTCAACCAACATCTTCTTTTCATCTGAAACTTAGCATGAAAGTGATTTTGGAGGAGGAGGAAAATTGAAAAGTCAGAAAACATTGCACGTTTTTTTATTAGATTAGTTTTATTATTAGAACATCAACAATTTGGTTGAAGCTCGGATGTTCTTAACTTTGATCCAAATTTTCTCAAATATCTTACCTCACCTTACCCTTGGGGGGCGTAACTTATTTCTAGAACAGCTCAAAACAAAGTTTCAGTTTAAATTTTGAAAACTAATAATCAAACGAAGTGAATATTGACTATTGAAGGCGTAGTTTATAAGGCCGGTTTTTTGCCGTGTCTAACTAAAGGACTTATAAAATAGAATTAAATACGACAATAAGACGGCTTTATAAACCAAATTTTTTAATTAAGGTCGACCTTATTTAATTAAGGTCGACCTTAGAGTTAAACCTGGCAAATTTTGCCGAACTTCAGGCATAAGTTCGGCATAAAACCGACTTCGGTTT
>JAUJPO010043665.1:0-17279 GCA_032270745.1 Tiaropsis multicirrata
TTTGAAATTGCCCTCACTTCGTTCGGGACAATTTCAAAAAATTTCAAAATAAACCTCGGGCTATTTTTCCCAAATTGCCCTCAAAGTCATTCTATTACTATTACAAAGTTTATGTTTGCCAAATAAAGAAATAATGTATTTACATGTTGAGGAGCAATACGAAATTTCGCCTTGACTTGACATTTTCTGCATTCTCAGGTTGATCGTGGAACATGTGAGCATGAATTCAACCAATCAGTTAATGACACGTGCGACAACGAAGACGATTTAACTAGAAGAAAAGCAGCAGCAGATAATAATTTGTTATTACCACGGGAACCGGGACCAAATAATCATTCTACGAAAGGAAATATAGATTGCAATAGAAAATCAAAAACCAATTTACGCAATAATGTCGATTCTTCTGGGAAACGGGACCAGAAAGTGGATTCACATAACACAAAGAGTAACAGGAAATCGAAAACTTTGGCATGTGACGATAAAACAACTCCGCCACTTATCGGTAAAGATTGCAAAGAAGAAAAAGCTTATAATAGAAAAACGAAAACATCTCAATCAAGGCATTCAGACAACCAGCAACCAACAATGCGTTATAAGCGGCGCCGGGTCCGCAATCAAAAGATAGAGGATGAAGAGGTTTTGTTGGTCAGTTTTGGAGATGAAAATGGGAATGATGACCAGGTTAGTTAACATAAAAAATTACATTTGGCATGGGCTGGAAGGGGATAAAACTTAGTCGGACAAAATTATTGGTAGGACAAAGTTTTTTAGTCACCGACTAAACAGTTAAAAACAGCTTGAAACCAATATGATATAATGAGGTCGAAATATAACGATTTAAAAATACCATATTGGATATTGAACGACCATCTTTTTCGTTCATATTAAAAATGAGTTTAAAAACATTAAAAGCTTGAAACCAAATTATTTTGTCGGACAAAAATGTTAGTTGGACAACATTTTTAGTCCCCTTTATCCGACTAAGTTTTGTCCGATACGTTGGAAGTCCGGAAAGAAAATTCAGTCCAATTGTTTTTTCGTGGGAAGCTAATTTCATTTTATAATCACGTGTCCATGTCACACAAAACTTTAAGTTTGGCTCGCCCAATATTTGTCCAAGTATACATTTACTATATTTCAACGCCATCGAGTGTACTTGTGTGTGCTTTTGTGCATCTTTTCTCATTAGAACATTCTGACCAATGAAAGCTTTCGAATGTTCTTAGCTATTCTGAAATTCAAGTCTTAGAAGATGTTCTTAACCCTTAGAGTGGCATCCTGAAAAACTTATTTTTACCGGCTGTAATTCGAAACCACTTCATTTTAAAGGCATAATATAGCCCGAATGTGTTTAGAAAGAGTATTTCCAACGGTACCAAATTTCTTCTCTATCTCTCATGCTACTGCATGTACACTAGCGACTGGGCGGTCATGAATGGCTTCATTTATTACTAACTCTAAGCCAATGGTGGTTTAGTATTACGTCATTTTATGAAAAAAGGCGTTCGCTGCGCTCGCTGAGTTAAGACCGGCCTTATTCCATTAAAAGATTATGGAGGAAACGGAGAAAGAAACATGATCTAGTGTTGTCGGGGTTGATCTTATTTTAGCAGCGCATTTGGTATCACAAAATATATATCTAAAAGTCTACAATGTTTAGAGGTAGTAAATATTATCCTAGGTTCAATGGGATATACACCGCAAAAAAAGATATTTTTACGATTTCTATTTATGAGGAACTTTAATTTCTAAATAGAAGGAGAAAAGAAAAATGAGATTGTATGAAGAAATGTGTTGTTGGGTAAGGCTTTTTTGAAATTTGATTTACTTTCCTGAATTTGACCCGCGAAATAAAAATCTTTTGCGAACATTTTTATAAAAAATCATTCGCTAATTTCTGAACTCGGCAAAGTTTATCCAATTAAAAACTAAAGCAGACTATAATCTTGCAGAGGGGAGACTGCTAAATCAGATTTTTCGACGAAAAGGCAACAATTTGCGAATGTGATTGGACTAGAGAAACGGAGTTATGGTTGCATATGGGCCTCGGCCTGAGATTAAAAGTGGGGTTGTGGTCTAAATTTAAAATTCAAAAAGATGTTCCCGTCATGGTTGGCCAATTAGAAAGGTCTAGAGGGTAGTAAACTGCCATTTTAGCCTAAATTTTGTTAGAATTTAAGAGATAAATCCAATAGAAAAATCCTTAACTTTTTAATCAAACAATACTTTGCAAAAAAGTCAGGGGGCCTGGTAATGACACTGATATAGTTTAACCGAGTTTATAAAAAAATAAGAGGCAGTATTTATTTATTGTGTCGTTAATACAAGGGGCTATGAAAAAAACTCGTCTCCAGTCGTCTATCGTTTGATAGTATTGTGGTACAATTCGTAACGCTATCATGTAAATCAAAAGTGGAGGATCAGACTCTGGTTATGAGATTGGCTATTAGAGCCCATTCTCGTAACTGTGATGCTAATTGATTTTTATCTAGCGTCCCGCCAGCAACCGTGGAATGACTATCTTCACATGATTTGGGTTGACCAGAACGACGGCTCATTACAAATACAGAGTAAATATGACCAATGGAGGAGAGTGTACTAGTTATAATTTTACCTTATATGGAAACTAATTACTCATTTGATAAGATACATAAACTCCTGTATCTGACACAGGTTTAATTCTAAAAAAAGGTTGTCAGTAAAAACAGTTAAACAGTAAAATGGGAATATAATTTTCTAAAAAATGAATTTTCTCTACAATTCTGTGAAGTATTGCAGATATATGTAAATCAAAGCAAAAATAAATCTTTCTGTGCTAAATCTACTTAAACATATTTTCAAATGGGCTGCTAAACATGCCACGGTATTATCAAAGCAGTTTAGAACTTGTCAGTCGATTTAAAATCAATGAACATTTTCTTGTATACTCCTCATTCATTGTTTCTAGGCAAAGCGTGTAGTTACGCAATAGGAATAAACTGTAGAATGAACTTTCTCAAATTAAAATTTTATTTGTGAGATTTGCGAGTGCTCCATTCATTGACGCGTCGCGCTCGCCTGTTTTTGATGAAATAAATTAAAACTAAACCACCATCGGCTTAGAAATAAATGAGGCCATTCGATTGGTTAAATATGACGTTTAAAGTTGAGCCACTTTGAAAAAAGTAAAATACAGAGTAGTCAATTTCTTTTAGCGCACCCTTTTTTTTCAGATGGCTTTCTAAGGAACTTTCGACCACAAAAAAAAATATATGAAAAATTGCGATGAGTAGTCCTTAATAACACTCTATTCACTCTACAATATATATTTAAGAGGTATCAAATTCTCATCGAACTAAAGCATGGGTACCGAATTAACCCTTAGCCAACGAATGACGTACACCGTACGTCATTTTTGCGACCCTCAGTCTTTTGACCATAGCTCAAAACCACTAGCTTTTCAGCCAAAATTCTTTCGTTGTTTTCAAAAGCTGAGACCAAGGGCTTTCCAATGGAACCAAGAGAATTGCTTGAATCGTATCACTGGGACCACAATTCATGAAAAAAAAGGTGAAAAAAATCAGAATTTAAAAAAAATACAGCGGTGGCTAAAGGTTAAGGAAGAGAAGTAGATTAAGAGATTTAGAGATTTTAAAAGGCTGAAGCGAAATGACAGACATACGGAAAAAAGAGGGATGTGGGGAGCGGTTGGCTCAAGTGGTAGGGCGCTGGTTTCCAAATCGAAAGTTACCTTTCGAACCCAACCCAAATTGACTACCGTAGCGAGGTCACCTCTACTATTATAGTTCTCGCGTCGCTAATTACTCTAGGTTGCCGGTTTACAGCGGTTGCTAAAAACATGTTCAACAAGGTAAAAAGTGTCCAACATTTAATAAATGTTGGCCAACGTTTTCACATATTGGTCGCATGTTGTTCGGTTTGCAGTAGGCAACCAACATGTTGGCCATCATTTAATGAATAAACATTTCTAAATGTTGACCAGGAAAATAAGTCTCCGCAACCCGGCAAATTGGTTGAGAATGTTGGCCAACATGTTTGCGCCCTACTATATGGCTCTGATTACAACTCTGAACCTATTCAATTCTCAAAGGCACTTACCATTCTTTCATATTTTCATATTTGTTAATGACTTCTAAAATTCATTAAAAGTGTGTGTCCTATACCTTAAAAATGCCTGCCGTTTCTGATATGCAACTTATCTTAAGGACTCCGCAAACCGGCTAACATTTTCAAACAATTTGTTGGCCAACATGTTCTAAATGTTAGAACGCAATGCTATTTTGGCCGCTCGCTCGCATCTAATTTTGACGTCAAACTATTAGAAAAAGTTAATTGACGTCAAAATTTTGACTTCATCAAAATGACGTCAATCAAAAACACAATAAATGCAGAGTTTGGACTCAAAAACCTCATATTTTTAAACAGGCTTTTTAAGAACTAACATCTCATCAAGTATCACAAAAATAACAACATGTGAAGAACTAAGTTAACGAACATTTTAATGCATTTCGGGTGCTACACCCATCATCATCAACAAAATTTCAAGCAGCGCCCAACAAAGATCAAAGACCAATCACACCTTTAACTGTAAGTTATAACACAACATTCACATTTCGTCGCATAAACTCGAATAAACTTTTGCGAGATATTTCGAGAATGAAGGAATTATTTGAAATAATCTAGGACTTCATTTAGAAAATATAGAAATTTTTGTGAAAATTAGAAAAACACTCGAATCTGTATGTAACTGGATCAATTTGAGCGAATAGGAAAATAATAAAGCAAGCAATTTTATTTTTTTTGCGTGATAGAGCTTCGTGAAAAAGGGTAAAATTCGAAAGTTTTTCCGATTAAAGTATATATTTGGCAGATTCACAAAGACAATTTCCCGAAAATAAAGCGGGATCAATTTAAAAGACCGAAAATTTTTAACATTTAAAAGTATGTATTTTTATATAAGAAGTTTTCACATTACATAATATTCGATTATATTTCTGAACTTAATTTAATGAATTCCTGCGGAAAACGGGAAATATTTACCATTTTTATTATAAAATTGTCCGTTATACAGCCAAAATATTCAAAGAATCTCCATTGGATTTTCTTGCACCACAAAACTTAACCCCTGGGAGGGGAAATTAACCTTGACGACCGACGGGGACGTGCCGCCCGGAGGTCGAAAGGTGGTAATTTTTGACAAGTTTTAGTCAGAGACTAAAAGTTTTTGGAAAAAGGTGCTTAATAAATATTTCTAAAAACCGACCCTATTAGAGCAAATATTTCGGACTTTTTGAGACCCTGTCAGAGACTTCAGAACTTCAAAAAGGTACCCGACACGACCCCGTACCCGACTTTGCTTACATGCACCCCCTCCGGAGTTAACCCTTAAAGAGCCTGAAGGATGTCATTTGGCGTTTTAAAAAGAGCTTTCTAACAATACCAACATTGTCTACCTCGCATGCTACTCTGGGCGAAGTTTGGTTTTTCTGTAAAAAATATGTGGAAAACTTGAAGATTATTTCAAAAACACTGCAGAGTCTAAGGTTCAAATTCTTGCAAAAATGAAATGATCGAAAAAAATGAGAGAAGCCAACGACTTTCTAGCTTATAAAAATTGACGACTCAACAAAAATTGTGTTTAAGGTCATAAGAGTAAAAGTATAAACAGAAATCTATCTAGAATGCAAACCGATACTGACTTAACTTGATTCCCACCCAAAAGTGTAGACATAAGTTATCTTTCAACAGTCATCATATGTATTCAGTCCATACCACAAAAATCATTAAATTTTATAGGTCACAGTACACTTTTATCGTTGAGATATATACAAATTGTTAGTCTCGTGTCCAAACCACGATTTATTGCCGTGATATTCTTTGCCACGCCATGAGGTCACCGTAGGGGGGAAACAGAATACTTTACTAAAGATTAATTATGTGTAATCAGTAAACAAAATCTTTTAGTGAATTAAACCATAGTGTTTGTTCTCCCCTCGCAATAATTAAATCTTATTGGTTGAAAAGTATATCACATGACTTTCCGTGGCAAAGAATGATTAGACCTCAAAAGACATTTTGCGCTTTTGTTTCAGCCAGAGCTATTAAGTTTTCTTTAGGAATATAAAATGATGTGTTCATGTGATATCATAAAATTTGTTTGAAAACGAGGCTGCTCGTTGGTAAATGCACTGTTAACGTGAGAAAAACTAACATGTTGACATAAAAAATGTTGTTTGATAAAAATAATAAATTCATTGTAATCATGTGGTATCGTAACAATTACATTTATTTGAGAAACGAGGCTAGCAACTTTGCATACCTCGAGAAAAGTGCATTTTACTTAAAAAACAAAAATGGCTCAATTTGTCAACCCCAAAGTATGATGCAAGGGTCGCCAATAGAAAGATAAATAAGATTCGCAAAAATGCGACTAAATATTTCCCTTCTATTTGCTCTATATAAGATTTCATTAAATCAAAGCATCCATAGCCTGCTTTTTGAAATGAATTGCTTTAAAATATTTCTATACATTTTTAAGTGATTGCTCTATGTTACATGCTTCTGATTTGTAGAATAATACTGAACACGAAATTAATTAATGCTCTTTTTATTTGGTAAATATTATTCATAATTATTTCAGTCTATTTGTTGTCAAGCCATGTCTATAATACTGAATAAGAAATCGCATGCTTGCTTCTGATTTGCAAAAGTTATATGCTTCTGAATTCTACACCACAAGTGATTATTCACTGTTGAAATGTTAGCAAATTTGATTTCTGGTGGTTGTGTGAAAGGCTCCAATAAAGGCGTATTCAGGCGTTTTTACAAAAATGGGCGTCAGTCAATGCGTACGGAAGGCGTTTTGACATCTGAAAAAATTATTATGGAGATAGCCCTTTTTAACAAATATTTCCCTTTCAGAAAACGGGAAATATTTAAAAACAAAAAAAGGACACACAACGGTATTTCAACGCACACATGACGTTCTGATGTTGAAACAACGTTCTCTACATACTGGGTAAGAAACGAAAAACACATGACTAGACTCCAGATAAATACTGTGGTAAAATTTGATGGAGGTCAAAATAAAAATAAAATTCTGAAATGAGGATAATGTTTCGAATTGTATTAATGTCAAAACAAAACAAAAAATACTTTTGGACCTTGGTGTTGGTATTTTGTTATTTAAAAAAAATCGAGACGCTTGGGTGGGTATGAAAAAATAATGCATGATTTCTATTTGTGATATACCACATGTATAGTATGTCAAATATTAATTTCTACAAGTTGTGTTTAACCCAAAGTGGATTTTATAATATCTTTGGTCAAACGACTTTCTCGATACATGTTTTATCTCAGCAGGGAACGGGACGTTATTTCAACATTGTTTCAACGTTCCGTGGCTACTGGGATACGTGGGAAGGGGTAGAGTGGGATGTTTTAGGAACACAACGTAGGTGACCTACCCAGTTAGGAGCATTCGCCCTATACTTTGAAATCAAATTCGTCGTATACGTCGAATGTCGGACTTTTCTTTTTTGTTGAAATCGCCGTATACGACGAATTCGTTGTATACATCGGATGTATTTTTGTGCGCTTTTGACGTATACGTCGATTTGATTCCAACTCTGAACTCAACATTTCTTTATTGTAAATATTGTAAATTTTGACGTTAAACAATTTCTTTCTTTCGGTAGAAAGTTTTATATTGTATTGAACTTTGTTGAAAACAAAAAAATAGTTAGTGAACAATTCTTAAATTGTGAACACCAAAATTAATACGCCGTATACATCAAATTCGACGAATACGCCGATTTTCGATGTATACGGCGAATACTCCTAAACTGTACCGGAGGTTCTGAAAAAATACTGTAAAATTATCAGAATTGTCTCAAATTTCCTTTCCTTACCCAGTAGGTACGAAATGTTGTTTTGACGTCCAAACAACGTTGTTTCAACATGAGAACGTTATCTGGACGTTGATAAAACGTTGTGTGTCTGCTGGGTAAAGTAATGAAATTTTTGAAATGCTATGATAAAGCTTGGGGAAAATGGACAAAAAAGTACGGTAATGATGTTTTTTTAAAGAAGATTTTTCACTGTACCTGTAAGGGTCTGATTTTTTAACCATTTTTTGTCCAGACCGTACGGTAGCTTTGAGATCGAGTGCCTACTGGAGGCCTATTGTCATCGTTATGTCTGGAAGATTTTGTTTGAGATGGATTTGGTTCATCACATTTAATAGATTTTAAAGGAAATGTTCTCTCTGTGTTTATAAAGGAAAAGCCTGAACTACTAATTAATATTAGAATATTTTGAAAATATGGAAAGCTTTTTCTCAAAAAAAGAAGCCAAGGAAACAAAGACTGACCTATAACTGACCTAAGAACTCGGCTTCACAAGAAAAAAATCTTGTGGAAAATAATGTCCCATGTCCATGTTTTTTAAAAGAACTGTAAATTTAGAAGCTGAAAGTAAAAAAATAGTCTAAAATATTCAAAATGTTTTAAAGATTAGATAGATTGAAAATAAAATTTGTTTGTCACAAATATTGAGCGTATCGGAGAAAAGCGAGTAAATATTTTTGTTTGTCCGGTTTAATATTTGTCCGACTAAAAAACTTGATTATAGGCTTATTTGGAACAAAGTTGAACAAAAAGTGACTAAAAACTTTGGAGGAGAATAAAATTTTATTCGGTCAATAATTTCGTCCGACTATAAGTTTTGTCCGATAAGGTAGCCAGGTTAAAGCGTTACGGTCTTAACTTAATCGGTAAAGGGTCTGTACGTTCTTAAAAGACATTATTTTTCTTATGAAAAACAAACGGGAAAGAAAAAATACACTGTAGGGAAAACGAAACCCGTACCAAGACTTCAAAATGTCAAAAAAGAATATAATAATATAAGGAGGATGGAAAAATAAAGAAAAATTAAATTTTTAAAAAGTCATAAAATATTCAACGTTACATGCTTTAAAAGCATGATCGAAAATCACGAAGAAAAAAAAAATTGGGGTTTCCTCAAATGAAAACAAATTGGTTGCGACCAATGACGATTCAACAAAACTATCATTCAACCAATCAGATTTTTGGAATGGTCGTGTGACCAAAAATTTAAAAAAAAGTCATGATATATTTTTTTCAGCTCAAAAATAAAAACAAAAATGTTTTATCCTAAATTTGGAAAAGTAACGAAAAAGTTAATGGTGTATGTTTGAGCTAAATTATGGAAATATTTTTGTTATGATAACTTTTTATTCAGAAGCGGTTGGAGTTTTTGATAATACAGTAGACACTCCATAACTCGAACACCCAAGGGGAATCGAAAATCGTTCGAGTTAAGGAGAGTTCGAGTAGTAGAGAGTTTAAAATTTTTGCAAATTTATTTTTCTAATTCATGGAATGAGTTGATGGAAATTAAATATTTGATAAAATATCTACTTTTTGGGTTGATAAGAAGGTCAAAAACATATATATAAAACACTGAGGAAAAAATCAGTAATTACAGTTTGCTTACTATTAATATCAATATCTTGTTTAAAATGTTATTATTCAAGACCTTCAAGGAAGCCAGCATTGCTTCCCAGAAGTCGGAGAAAAGGCTAAAATTAAAATCTTCGAGAAATTCGATAGTTATAGAGAGAAAATACTCCAAGGGACCAAGAAAATCATTCGAGTTAAGGGAAGATTCAAGTTATGCAGGTTCGAATTATAGAGAGTTTTTTATAAGAGTTTATTAGGAAATTTTTACCGTGCCAACACATTAGTTCGAGTTAAGGAGAGGTTCGAGTTATGGAGAGTCTACTGTATACTGTAGTAGAACCTGAGATTTGGCTGAACGAGCTTTTGACAGCTTATTCTTTTGCACGAAACGTTGTTTTAAGTCCCAAACAATGTTGTTTCAACGTTAGCACGTTGTTTGGACGTTGAAACGATGTTGGAATACCGGTATCTTATAAACCGTCTCCGGCCGGAAATTAAAAAAAAGGCCATCCTCATCTAAGCTTAGAAATGGAAGTTTTCGTTTAGTTTGTTCCCAATTAATTTCTTGAACGAATAGATCTTGAGAAATGATTAGATTTTACGCTTCAACTTTTGCAAAATGAACACTCGTGCCAATTTGTTGTTTTCGAATTATTCAGTGCAAAATTCAGGTCAGAAAAATAGCAATGTTTTTGAAAAACAAACATTTCAAAAACATGGTCATCAGGTCGAGACTTTTTATACATTCGACAAGCTGTATTTTTTGTTTTTCTTAGTTTAAACGGTATGGTTCGAAAGCGAGATGCATGATGAAAATCTCAGTCAACTAAAAATATTAGACCAGCAATTAACAAACTTTTTGGTTCTTCAAATTTTGAACTGAAATTGAAACATCCTCTTTTTCCTACAGTGCTCAATATGCATTAGATAGAGCAAAATAAAAAGTAAGCCAAGTGGGAACACATTTTATTCTTGTATACTCAACCATTTTAAATATTTAGCCTATGGAACCTCAAAGGGTACTTGGTACTATTAAACCCTTTAAAGGGGTGTGAAATAAATTTCCCTTTCTGTATTTCATCTTTTATTTTTTTCCATCTCCGGTTTGGCCAGCAGACGCAATAAGCCCTCTCTCTTTCCCCTAGTGTGTACCAAAAGTTCAATGGGGTGGAAGTCAAATCTTCCAAAACCACTGGTTTGGGTAAAATGATAATCTTTTTCTAGTGGGGTCATAAAAATATATTTTCCTTTCGTGATATTTTAAATTTTCATGATATATAAAAACCATTTAACTGGAGGTTTGCACATTAAAAAAAATTATAACTTTTTTTACGACATCTCGCACATGAGATTTTGTCTTCTTTCCAATGATAGGTGGACGAGTTCCTGAAAGCTCTTTGTTCAGAAGATACAGCCGGTTAAAGTTTGACCCGGAAATTCACCGTATGACGGGCTGCTAGAAGTGGGTTAATTGAAAGAAAAGAAAAAAATAGGCAATCTGACTAAGCTAGAGAAAGATTTTAGATGTATTAAAAGGAATAAATCTAAAAATACATTTTTACCTTTGAAAAAATTTAAGATGGCCTTATTCTTAGGACATTCTTAACTTTTTGGTCAATTTTATCCTCCTTCTTATAAAGTGTATTCTTATAAAAGAAGCGTGTGCTAGTGTGGCGGATCTCAGTGGCTCATAGACACAGGGGAGTATAAAATTGTAAAAAATCTATACAACTCTTTTGTTCATCTATTTTATAGACCAGTGATAAACTCTTTGTTCATCTATTTTACAGACCAGTGATAAGAACCATCGTCATACCATGTCCACTACAACTACCAAAACTGAAAAAGCTAAAGAAGCATCAGAGACGGGGGTACAAAATCAAGAATCAGAGGACGAATTCCGTGGATATTCATCGTTTAATCCCCCTGATGGTGGTTATGGTTGGTTTGTTGTCTTGGCTGCTTTTTCTGTCCAATTCTTTATCTTGGGAACAATGAACAATTTTGGGATATTGTTCACGAAGCTGTTGGATGAGTTCGGAGAAAGCAAACAAGCTACATGTAAGTCATATTTTCTTTAAAGACATTTAACGGATTAAAAGGCAGTTCGACTGCTGAGGTTGCAAAACACTTTTACAACCAATCAAAATAGAACAACTAACACGCGTCAGTTTAAAGGCTGGTTTCTTAAAGACATTTAACGGTTAAAAAGGCAGTCCGACTGCCGAGATGAAAGGTGCTGAGGTTGCAAAACGCTTGTAATTTTTACAACCAATCAAATTAACCAACCAATCAAATTAGAACACTAACGCGTGTTACTGTTTAAAGTAAACAATACAATAGTTTTTTATTTCGAATTTTTAATGCTTTTCGCACAGAATCACACAAAGATTATGAAAAGCATAAAAACAGCATGAAAAAAACTACAACTCGCGCAGTTATTTGCACTGCTGACGCGGAAAATGGCTTTTAACGCATCGTATTGGCTAATGCATTCTAAAAATATGCTTTCTAAAGACCAAAATGGAAACTGTTCCAGATAGTAAATGTGCAAGGAAGGTGGTCCCGGGGGTCACGAGAAATTGGGTCTTGTCTGAAGGTAAAACTACTGTCCAAGGTTGAAAATGTCCGGGGTAATAAGTTATGATAAAATTGTGAAAGGTTTTATTTCTCGGGAACTACCTTGAATATGTTTGAAAATATAAAAGTTATCGTTGTGGATAAAAAATTTAAAAAAAGAAACGTTATCAATTTTCCTTTCGTTATTACTCTGAAATAACAAATAAATTTTAACGGGAACAAAAAATAATGAAAAATTAATTCATCATTTGTGTGAAGATAGGAGAAGAAAATATTTTTATCGTTCAAAAAATTAAACTTTTCCCTCCTCCCACTATGGATTTGATAAACTTGAACTGCTGGAGACGTAACAAATGTATCTTTTTCTTTCAATTAAAAAAGGCAAGCAAAAAACTATTAGGAAAAAATACTACTTTTTGCTGTAAAGAAATTATCAAAAAATTTAGTGTGGAAGATTTTCCTGAAGAAAAGAAAATTCAACAAAAAATGCATTAAAAACCATTTTTTGTGTTGGTTGGTGAGATATGATGGTTTTTCGTGAATTCACAGTAAAACCCTTTTCACTATTTTTTTTTTTTTTAATTTTGTATCAACTCTATCCCTTTGGTTTTAAATTATTTAAAAAATATTTCTTTCTCCAAAATAAGATCTGTTAGAGATAGTAATTCACACTTATTTGGATATCATTCGCACTCAAGTCAAAAACAGTAGAGAACTGGCAATAAAAACTATTGGTCTTCATTCCTGAATAGAACCTTTCTTTTGCGGAACCCATTTTAACACATCTATAAACATATCTTGAATGTCAACCTGTTCTTTATCTATTGCTCTTTTGAATAAAAAATTTCGCTAAAAACAAAAAGATCTAGATTGCGAGGGCTTATATCCATAAGTAACCTGAAAAGGTTTGTATAAGCCTATAACATATAAAAATATCGAGGCTGAAATTTGGTCTCAAAGACAATAGATCTAATTGTCAGAGAACAATAGAACGCTAAGGCATACCTTCGTGTGTCACACTAGACAGATATTACATATATTTATTTTTATAAGCATATCGCTTAAAAGCATTAAAAAGAGAAAGCATATTGAGACCTAGATTGAACCCTTTAAACATTAGAGCTATTGTTTCAGATAAATAGATGATAAATAATATCGATAAACTCATGTGTATCATTGCACTTTTTTCCCCTGTGACGCTGGGGTCTTGAAAAATAGACCCTACGTGAGATAAATTTTGGCGATTTTTTTGCCAAAAATCGTGAAAAAGGACCCTGAATGATATTCAAATTCCAAAATGTTCGCAAAATTTTCCCAATTCTGCAGATATTTTTCTCAAATTTTCAAAATAAGTGATTCTACGATGGAGGTATTTTCAATTTTCGTGTTTAAGGGATTAACGAAAGCCGAAAAGGTACTCTGTCCAGCGGCAAATCCCTGAATCTTACAAAAGAAAAAGATTTTTATAACAAAACACATAACAGACCTGTGATTACTTTAATTCAGAGGGGAATAGGAATTTATAATTTTTGAACTATCATAAGTGAGAAAGATGAAATGAACAGCCTCCGTCAAAGTTTCTGACTTCTATATGTAGAACAAAGAACCAAAAACCCTCAAAATTGACAAAAAGAAATTTAGGAGAACATTTTAAGATAATTAGATGAACCTTCAAGGCTTCTGATGAGCTTTGTTGGAGATTTATAAAAAGGGAACAGCGCCCACAAACCACTGTTTTTGAAAAGAAAGTTGGTAACATGTAGTTGATTTTTTGGGGAAAAGGAAAGAAAGACATAAAAATGAATCAGATTTTTTCGTGCTTTGTACAACCTCAATTCCAAGGCAAACCGTCGGCGGCCGCGGCCTGAGGGTCGTCTGAAATACCTATCAAAAGTTTATCGCCCTGGGTCTTTTATGAAGTTTGAAACAAAGGTAAAAACCAACAAGAGCGATAACCGCGATAACGATCGTATGGAGCTGCCAAATTGAGCCCATTGAAGTTTTCCTTAGTAAAGTCTCTTAAACGAGTTTGGAAAACGAAGCATCGAGACAAAATTTTTTTTTTTTTATTCAAGCAATTTTTAGAGACTTTTGTACTAAAGAACGACGTGGTCTCAATTTGGCAGATGAATTATATGTAATATAGTGGTTTAAGCCTTAGCACCACATACCTGGGGTTTCAGAATCGATTCCCGCTCCTCTCGTGTTCAGTTCAGACCAAAAAGAGCCGATGCAGCTTAGCGTTTACCCCGTCAAAACAATAAAAAAACTACTTAAAAGTCTTGGATTATCGAGATTAACTTTCAACCACATCACCAGAAAATTTTAAACTCAGCTTCCTATTGTATTGTTGTCTTTAGCATGGGTTGGTTCTATCACTTACGGTCTTATGTTTGGTGCTGGCCCCATTGCGACGTCAGTATCAGAGCGAATCGGCTGCCGCCCTGTCGCCATCATCGGGGGCGTTGTCGGGATGGTCGGCACACTTCTCGCATCTTTCTCCGACAGTATCTTCAAGATGTATTTAACTGAGGGATTCTTATTCGGAGTCGGCGCGAGCCTTTGTTATTTCCCATCCGTCATCATTCTACCGCAATACTTCTACAAGAACTTGTCAATGGCTAACGGCTTGGTCGCCTGCGGGTCGGGCGTCGGGACCATGGCCATGGGTCCGTTAATAAATTACGTCATTGAGAACTACGGATGGAGAACGTCTTGCAGAATGACAACCCTACTGTTCCTGGTTTCGTCCATCATCAGCTTATCTTTCAAACCGAACGAGGTCTTACAAAGAATGTTGAAAAACGCCCACAAAAATCACCGCCCTCCACTTTTCGATACAACCGTCTTCCAAAACAAAGGCTTCATTGCATTCACAGCCGCCCTGTTTATCTTCATGTTGGCTTATTTCGTACCCTTCGTTCACTTGGTAGGGTATATATAACTCAGCAGGCACAGAACGACGTTGTTTTGACGTCAAAACGTCCAAGATCGCGATTTCTAATAAAACCCCATTTACATAGGTCACAACCGATCAAAATGCAACCACAATCTGTGTCATATTTTGATAAGATGCTTTACCCCGCCCTCAAAAAAAGTGTTTGCTTTCTGAGAATCCTTTTTTTGACATTGCTGAACTCCACAGTTAAAAGGTTTTAAATGGCTGAAACGATTTCGGCACCTGGGAGTAAGGGAACAAACAAGCCAGTATAAGGACATGACGTCGTTTTAACGTCCAAAACCGTTGTTTTAACGTCAGCGCGTTATTTGGACGTTAAAACAGCATTTAAATAACCTTGTGTGTCTGCTGGGAAATATACAACTATTCTTTTTCATTATTTCCAGACACAAATGGCACTCGAATACGATATCCCAATGAACAAGGCTTCCTTACTCATTGGATTCATGTCGGTCGCATCCACATTCGGTCGTTTATTCTTCGGTAAAATTGCCGACTTTAAATGTATAAACCGACTCTACATGTATCAAATCGGTCTGTTGGGAATCGGCGTTGCCAACACCATCTGTCCACTATTGAAATCCTTTTCAGGGTTGTTGGTATATTGTACAATCTTTGGATTCTTCGAAGGATGTTATGTCTGTCAGGTGGCGGTCATCACTGGTGACATTGTGGGCATTGATCGTATGGCTGTTGCAGTTGGCATCTTATTCGGAATCAAATCGATACCGCTGACACTCGGCCCTCCACTAGCAGGTTCGTGAATTATCTATTAGTCTCCCATATTGGGGTTGAACTTTTACCTTTAACGCTTAATTCTCACTAAAAATCACGTTCAAGCGTTTTCACTATAACACTAAGTGGACGCGTGCATCTGTATTTAAGAATAAATTCTTGCTGTATTTAATTGACTTGGGAATAAGATCTTACACTTGGAAAAATGTAAGGTAAGTCCTATATTTGGAGAGACTGTCCCATATCCGACCAAGCTTAAAAGAATAGACGTCGAAGATTTTAATATTATTTATTCTTCATGTTTCTTCTAATTTGAAATTCTTTTCTTTAACCTTTTTACAGGGTTTCTGTACGACATTTCAAAGTCTTATAAAGTTGCATTCTACGTGGCGGGCGCCATTCCAACGCTAGCAAGTATCGCCATGTTTGCTGTGCCTTTCCTGATACCGCCCAAAGACCACCCTTTCTGGCAGAAATACGGTCCATCGAAGCAGTATCTCATCAGTGATTCGTCTGACGATAGCTGTATCGTTGAAAATAACAACAACAACAACGAAAAGAGGAATTGTGGGAAGAAAATATATGACGGAGATTTAGATGTAGAGCCCTTTGGCAATAACAGCTTAGATAATATAGACAAAGTTGACAGACACAGCCACCACCCACCGCCACCGCCGCTACAAAAGACAGCAGCAAATAGGTTTCTGTTAGCTTCAAAAAATGATAAATCTTTTACCTCTATTGGAAGTTTCGACCATTTGGCACCATTCGAAAATAACCGACTCAGCATGCGTCAAATGGGAAGCATTTCTTCATTCGGGTCTGTCATTTTCAGTCCAGTTTCACCAATGGTTGGAGCAAGAAGCTCCACTTATGTGGTGGTTGAACGAGTGAGGAATGTGTAATCTACAGACCATGCCTGACGAAACAAACAAAAAAGTGAAAAAATCGTATTTAAAAAAAGAATACCAATACCAATAATCATTAAGGAACAATTAAATACTATTTAAACCTTTCATTTCCCGATGCAGAAGTTTAACTCTCAATTCTTGGTCAAAATATCTGACCAGTCAGTTCTCCAATACTAAGAAATTTCACAGGTTTTATAGTTGGCAAGAAGACAAAATTCGGATTAAAATAGGCTATTTTTTTAGACACGTTAGCCACGCAAGGGAGGGTATTGTGATTTCTACAATATTTGATAAATGTGTAGTAAAAATAGGATTAAAATAGGCTAGTATTTAAAGATAGATAAACATAAGCATCCCTATGGGAGAATCGATCCTAAATCCTTTTAGAGTAGAAGCTCCTCTTTTTCATGTAGGAACCAAAGCGCTATCCAGACATCACCGGGTCTGTGCACGCAGCCGCCCAGCAGGCATATAACGGAGTCTGCTAAATTGCGTGGGTGAAGTGGGTGTGTGGGTTGCGTGGGTGCGTGGGTGAGTGGGTGAGTGGGTGCGTGGGTAAAAAACCTGCGTGGGTGCGTGGGTGCGTGGGTCGAAACTTTTTTTGCGTGGGTC
>JAUJPO010043676.1:0-17276 GCA_032270745.1 Tiaropsis multicirrata
ATTTACAATTGGGCCTACGAATGATTTGAAAGATACTGAAGTTGAGCCAGTGCGGTTAGCACGTTCGACAGTTATTAACTATTGTTTCTTTTATTTCAGATACTCCTCTTAGTAGCCAACTGAAACCTGAAGTAAAAAAAGACAAACAAAGGGTACTTTACTTTAAGAGATCATGTTTAATTCTTCACAGCATTCTTTATTTACAATGAATTATTTTAGCAAGCTTGCTGTAAATGTAACAACAAATTGTTAACAAAATTTTAACAAGTCATAGTATCCATTACGTAATCTTTTCTACGGACACAACCCCATTGGAATGTTTTTAATAATTACACATTGAAAACAATGAAATTTTTATTATGCTCACCCTGATGGATTCTATATATCTTATATCTTTAGTTGACAAAAGAAATAGACGTAGCAAAAGTTTCAACTGCATCAATGGGAAAGTTTCAAGAGAAATTGGTATTTAGAATTTTTCAGTCGATCTTCTTTCAAAAAGAGAAAATAGCAATCTCTTTTGAAGACCTGTTGTTTTGACAAAATAAGGTCATTCATTCCTTAGGTTTAAAATTATGCCTTTGCCAGAATTTTTTAACTACGTTAATATTATGTCGTGCAAATATTTGTGCATGTGTCTGAGCTCATGACAAAATCTTTTCTCTGCTTTGAAAAAACCTGTGCAAAAATTCTTAATTTAGGCTCACTTGACAGAAATAAGAGACCATCTCATTGATATCCTACCAAAGTTTTGAAGTTTTTACGATAAGGTTTTTGAATGCTACCTTTTGCATTTTTTAGCAATATAAATCTTGTTTTCTATTTAAGCCAAACGAAAAACTAAACAAGAAAACTGGTAAAAAGCGAAAGGTAAGATTGCATTTCATATTCTATATTAAAAAAAACTTGCATTTAAATTTCATAGATGATAGAATTTCAGATATTCATCAGGTATTACTGAAGGAAAGTGAAAGTATTGTTACAGCCAGATGTTACGAATTTTTAGAAATGTAGTTGTAATTTACAGCTAAAATGTTTTTTTCACCTATAGTTTGAAACCGTTTGTGGTAATATGAATGATGAAAAGAAGAGAGCTTTAGATGTTTTCAATAAAATCATTAAACCAAATACATTGGACTTAACGAAAGTAAGTCTTATCATAAATGTATATAATTTATTCCCTTCTTTTTTGCGCCCTTAATTTAATCGTTTTATCAAAATGATATATTCTTCACAATTTGAAAATTGAAGAGGAAATTTATTTATTTAAGTGTTTGAAATGGTTTTAAAAATATATGTCACAAAAATAGGCCTTTTTAGGGCGTCTTTAATTTTCGCCCAGCTTAAGAGCGCAAAAATTAAAGAGTGAGCGCGAAAATAAATGGAATTAAGGTAATTCATCTTCCAATTTGAGACCATGTAGTTCTTTAGTACAAAAGTTTCTAAAAATCGATTGATTAAAAGAGACAAATTCTCGATGCTGCTTTCTCCAAACTCGTTTAATAAAATAATCTACTACGGAAAACTTGAGTGCCCTCAAATTGCCAGGTCCACAACCTCTATGTCTTAGTGTTTCTTTTGCATAAATACAATTGTATTGCTACACATGATCTCTTTCTCACAATTAAAATTCACGCATCTTTCATGACATGGTCCCGCAGAAGTTTAGCAATTTTTAAGAGTACGCTACAAATGTAGGACAGTGTGATGTTGTACTGGAGTGTTTAGAATCACTTCGGCTGTTGTTATTTTTTATTATTTTCAAATTTCGATGTTACTAAGAAATGTCTCTCTGTCTGAATAAAATAACTTGATTCTATGCTAAGTCTGTTAGTATTTCATTTAGCATGTAATAATTTGATATTTTAATCATCTTTCTATAACTATATTTTGTTTTACAGGCTGTGAACAAGAAGATGGCTCAAGACCAGTACCAGTATGTTTGAAAGTCATTTTTTCAGAACGTGGCAACACGAATTCTGAATTCTGTTCATTGCTTCATAGTTTGAATATGTTCCTCTTGTTTGGAAACACATGGGACAGGGGAACACTCTGTTCCTGGGCTCTCTTTTATCTCTTATCTATCGATTATCTTTTTAAACCACCATTTTCATATTTGGATTAGCAAACAAACATTTCTTTTGTTTCGAACAGATTTTATTGTTAGTCTTATGTATAGTGATAAAATTTGGGTCAATCTTGAGTCTTTACAAGCTCTTTGTTTTGTTAAATTATGCTTTTCCAACACATAAAACTAAGAACGTCGTTTTAAATTTTCTAAAGAACGCAGAATTAATGGTAATTAAAATTTTCAACCTTGAAACGACCTTGTAAAAAAACCAGCTCATCCCAACTTTTTTACGTGATAAATCTTTTTATCAATTTTCGAATTTGTTTTGATCTTCTCGCTTAGCCTTATACGTTTGTTCTTGTCTTTTTTAATCAAAGTTTGATTAAATGAGGCAAAAATTGTAGGCAAAGTTGCAGGCATATTGTATCAGTTACTAAATTCCAGAGCATATTTTGCTTAGGCTAAACAAGGCAAACCAAAACATTTGACATCACAGATAAAAGGTCTATGAAAGTGTTTACAGTAGTTTCCTGAGAATGACCTCTGAACAATGTTGCATTCGCTTTTTTTAACGTTGGATAATGAGAAAAAGAGTTACAACTACTAATGAATCCCAACAATATTGATTTTCTGAAACAAGGGGAGGTGGTTGTTTTTTTTACAAGAATCATCATGATTGGGTTGGTCGGTAAATCTTGAGACAAAAACTTCTTTTGTCTATTTTTAAAGAACGACGCATCTCTATTGTTTTAAATGACCAATGACTAAAGCATATTGTATAAATCTATGTCATCTGCTTTCTAGGAATGCAATGGAGAAGAAAAGCAAGAAGAAAGGCGGTTCGATGAAGTACAAAAATCGCAAATACAGAGGTGGCAAACAGGCTTCTGTTGATCAAATGAAAGGCAAAACTTTGGGTAAAAAGGGACGTCGATGATAGTTGGAGTTGGTTGTTGTTTTTAAAGGCAGGATGAGTGCAGGATGTATAACAATGAAAAGAAAAACCTTTTTTAGTGGATTTTCCACAACTGATGACATCAATGAATATATCTAAATGCTTTGAATGAATTTCGCGAAACAATTTAAATACAGAGGGTATATATTTTTTAGATTGGTTAATTGGAAAATTGTTGAAAACTTTATAATAGGCAACAATTCTAATTATCTGCCGCATGCCGCTATCTTACGCCATTTCTATCCTGTGCTTACGACTCTGGATTATAAAATGACAATATTGTTTTTCGACGTGGAATGAATAACAAACATTCGTTGCAAAAATTAATATGCTTTGAAGAAAACAATAACCATAGATTCATAGGCCTTAAGGGAACTTATTTTAGCAATAACTATTTTCGCTAATTTTCCCAAAAGTGCTCGTCAAAATTAAAAAAGTGATAGTTTGTCAAAATTAGTACTCGCCAAAAAATGTTCCCTTAAGATATATTGAATTGATAATTTTTGTAACTTTATCATTTTATAAATACATGATTTGAAGGTAAAATCTTACTAGGAAACTCGCTAGTTTCTTTCTGTTTCTGTTTTTTGCTGCTTTTCAATTCCAAAGGGGCACTACGCCCTGAAGGGCTATAACATGGGAATAACAACATTGTGAAAATATGATTCAATATTACTTGCAAAAATAAGATAATAGTTTAATAGTATAAAAAGGATAAATTGAAAGAGTAACTGACAATATATTTTCTTCAAACTCAGAGTTCCAAAAATTGATTACTCTTAATGAGAAACTTCAAATATAACATACAGTTAAACTCACTCATGTTATTCGAATTCATGAGTTTTCGAATTATTTTAAGTTTTATTCGGACGGGACCGAAAGTTTTGTTCGAATTGTATGAGTTTTCGAATTATAAGAGTTCGAATTACACGAGTTAAACGGAAGTAAATGTTATTTTATTTTTTTATTTTTATTATTCATCTCTTTTAGGCCTAAGCGATGGTTCTTAGTTCTAAGGGGGGTTTTCTGCAGCTTAAATTATTTCTATAATATCTTTTTCTTTTAGAGCAAAACAAAAACAAATCTGGATCATAAAAAGAAGGAAGTTAAATCTGAGTCAATAGATCTTCAGCCAGCCCAACAAATATGGTCTCATGAATATTATAGTTTCATAGTTTAGAATCCTTATATTTCCCTATTACGAATAAGAAGATTTTATAAGAGATATCAAGAAAAGTTTATTCTGAATTAGAAAGAAAAAAAACTTTTAGTTTATATACCAGCTTATAACAGATTTTGATGGACCAAAAATAATTAAAATTAAACTTTTTTTTGCTGATAATACAAATTATTCTTGACGCTACGTGATACACGTCAAACAAAATTGAATTGTATAGGTAACGACTTCAACAAGCTAGGTTTTCAAAGTAAAGTAAATCATACTTTCTTCTCTTTATTTGAGATGTTTGTTTTCTTACAATAAGCTAGTCGTAGATATAGTGAATTCAATCCTCCTTCTATGTTTTTTTTTCTATAGCATCTGTCAACTAGTCTTGTGAGAGAACAGGATTGATTGTTTATGCAAATACCGCAGATTATAAAGGAACGAAAGAATCGTTGTATTGTTTTTTGGTCTCTTTTCTTTCTGTGTTTTTTATTATTATTATTTTTTAGTTTTTATTTTCACATATTTCACATTTTCTTACGTTATCTCAATTGCTCAGCGAAATTGTTAGGAGTAGATTTTGTACCTTTTTAAAGAATTTATGGTTCAAAATTTAGTTAGAAACTATATTTTACTTGAAAACGTCTTTCATTTGTTTTCTATTAAGACAACACAAACATGTTTCACCTGGTTAGCTGGTTGGGGAATATGTTTATTGGGATTAATTGAACATAATTTCTTTCATTTTCCTACCTAGGGGTTTTCGGCAAAAAGCATCAAATATAAACTTCGCGGGGATTTAATTTCGCGAAAATTTTTTAATTTTTTAAATAGCAGAGAATCAGTAAGAACAGTATCACTGCCTCTTAACCCCACTCGTGGTCTGATGGCATCTGGTAGCAATAGCTAACCTTATATAATCAGCATATTTCTAAAAGTCTACGGACCTTTTGCTACCATTGAGCCAAACTTTCAACCTCATTGTATAATAATCTTAAGGGATCAGTTTAACAGTAATATTTTAAAATTCTCAGGGGACCAGAAAGTTTGTTCTAATTACATGAGTTTTCGAATTTTAAGAGTTTGATTAAATCGGACGGGACCGATGGTGTTGTTCAAATTGTATGAGTTTTCGAATTATAGGAGTTTAGATAACATGATTTAAACTGCAAACAACTGTTAACACTTGCGAGAATTTATTTTGGTGAAGGAAAAGGAAGCATTCTTTAATCTATAAAGAAGATGAAGGACATTTTTTGTGGGTATTCATTCGCCTACGTGAAACTTTTATGCAGATTTTGGAAAATAAAAAAAAACAGCTAGAGTTCGTTTTGTTAGTACACAATAAAACTATGGTGTTTATAAAATCTTTTAATAAACTAGTTTTTGGATATTTTATTTCATTTTCTTGAGACAAAACTTTTTCTACAATGAACTTAAAAGACAAACATACCCACGTACCACAAGTAATTTCAAATTAATAAGCAATCCATTTACAATACATTTTAGATGAAAGGAATCTTTTTGTGGGTGTTTAAATACCCTTAAGCGAAAGAAAACAAAAACTTTCATACGTTAATGCATGAAACTTCCAAAAAGATTTCCATAAATTTTATCTTGTCTTGATTTTAGTTGAGGAGTTTCTATGAAAGAACAATAACTATCTTCAATCATTTCTTTCTCATTTTAATAATTTTTATTATTTTCCTTTCTAATTATTTTTCTTTTTTTTCTTTTCCAGACCAATTGTCAATAATTACAGCTGGATAACTCCACACCCTGAAGAGACAGACCTTTGCGACCTCACTACTCGACTGAGGAAAAGGTATGGGATATTTTCACTTTTTTATTTTCCACGATGAGAGACTTTTTTTCCTCAGAGATTCTAATTGTCATTAATTATGGGATGATAAAGTTCACAAAACCGATGCTAACCTTTCAATGTTTTTCTATCATGACCAAACTATATACTATAGTCTTTCCAACGCAACGGGAACTACTGAAAAGTGCAAAAACACATAAAAAAAGGAGTTAAGTTTTTGCAATTAGTTCATAACTAACTGGCAAGCATTTTCACCCTTTTGGGACTCTTTTATGAGTTTTACGACTTAATCAATGGTAATAAAGCTTTGAAAAACAATATTTTTGGAATGTCAAAATTTTGCTTAATTCGATACCCCCTTTTTTGACGTTTTTTTTACCCTTTTAGAAAAGTGAATTTTATTTTAACTTTTGCAAGGCCTATCGTTTAAAACAATAGAAAAAAAAGTCAGCATTATTCTTATAAAAAAGCGACACCCTCGGATGCCACCCCTGATATAGGGGATATCTTATAATGCTCTTATATCATTTTCAATTACACACAAGAAGGCAAAGAATTGTCTCATTAACCATTAACCGGTTTCTCCTGGAGTTCTTATCTTGTCTCATTTTCGGACGTACAATACTTATCTAGTCGTTATTATTATTTAATTTTCCTTTTTGAAATTTTTTTCACTAACACTATTTTCGTTTTCCATTTTTTTTCTTCTTCTAATTCCTTTCTTTTCACTCTCTCTCTCTCTATTCTCTATTCTCTCTCTCTCTCGCTCTCTCTCTCTCCCTCTCTCCCTTAATTCTTTTTATCGCTTTTTACAATTGCTTTTTAATGTTTATCATTTTTTGTGATCGTCCTCGCCTACTTTCCTCTCGTTTTCTTCCATTCCCTTCTGCCTCTTATTTCCTATTATTTCCTTTTTTCATGTTTTTAACTTTCAAAAATAAGATTGATACTGTGGTAACAGTTAAATTGGTATTCGTAGCGCATGTATAAATGCCTCAGCATGGGAAGGAAAATACATAATATACTTTCAGTTCTTGGCGAGACATATAAAAGTACAATTGCTTTAAGCATTGCCATTTTTGTTGTTTTAATGAATCTTTTAAAATAAAACTTTGTAGAGTGACTTTTTTCTAATTAGCAATCTTTTGACCGGTCACCATATCAAATAATTCCGCAGAGAGTTTTAAAACTCATACAGGGTGGCCATTCGTTCTGGAAAGTCCTGGAAAAGTCCTTCATTTTCAAAAATGAATAAAATGTAACTTTATTTTGAAATATAGCAGTTTTAGGTAATATTCTCGTGGGAACCCAATAGGTCTTGGAATTCTTGTTTTTCACAAACATTGGGTACAAGTAGACTACTTTTAGGTCCCCATTCTGTTTTGAAATATTGGGAACTTTCTTTCAACCGTCCTAGTAAAATATGAAAAAGTCCTTGGAAAGAGCTGGAATTCGACTTGGCTTTCTGAATGACCACCCTGACTGTTATAATTCTGCATCTTTCACGAATATATTCACAATTGTTTCCAGTTCGTGAAGAAACGGTATTTTCATTAAGAGTCTCTTTACATGGTTGATTAATACAATCTTTTTATAACAAACTTTTGGGTGGATTGAAAATGCGGGCCTTTTTTGAGCAATCTTTCCCATCCATCATTCCGCGAAGAGATAACTGAAACGCACCACCATATGGTCTTTTCGTAATTTATGACTTTAAAAGTGTGATTAAAATTAAACTGAAATAATAAGAAGAAATATACTACCCACGTAATATTGTTATCATTGCAAACATGAATATTCTTTCTTTACAGCTATTTTTCACTCAGTACGTCCCTAATGCTATTGTCATTTTTGTCTAGGATATTTGCACATTTTTCATATAAGAACAAACCATATAAAAACATGAGCAAAAATGTTAAGGACATTTTAAGAACATTTTTTAAGAAAGATCTCTTAAGAATTGTTTTATAAACAGCTCTCTTTCAATGAAATTAAGAGCATACACGTTTTTTATAAGAACATTAAGAACATTGTTCTTATCTTTTTTTGGTTTCAAGCCTTAAAATGTTTTTAATTAAGTCTTTTAATTCATGTTTACATGTTCTTAATTTTTTGACCTTGAAGCCTTATGTTCTTTAATACTTTATTCTTATAAAAAAACGTGTATTAATTTAAGCTGTTTAGATATTAAGAACATCCTAAGGCTTTTTCAGGTCCACATTGTTCTTATAAAAAGCGCGTAGATAATCTTCTCTCAGAAAGAGCATCCTTTCCTATATTTTTAACTTTGGCTATCTTCCTGGTTAAGGATATTTTAGTACTCTCAGCCTACGAAATTTGATTTTTTTTAAAAGGCAATGCTTATCAATATATTATTCCTGCTTAGTCATCAAAAATTGAAATTATTTTAAAAATTATTTCTCTTTTTTTAAAAGGAAATAGGGGTAAATGGATTGTTTTTTCCTTGTTAAAATGTTATCTATGTATAATATTATTTTACGAATCAAATTCGTGGTAGAAAATTAAAAAAAAAGAAATTTGAAAAAAATAATTTTATTAGTTGTGGAGGTTTTGTTTTTGAGATGGTTTGATAATTCTTCGAGCAAAGTTGGTTCAAAATGAAGGTATTTTAATTTATTTGAGAATTTAAATAGTCCCTTCATTGGAAATTCCTTTCTTCCTTTTTTCACTGTCAGTTGAAATCTGTCTGTCTGTCTGTCTGTCAGATTTGGGTGAAATGTGGTGAACTTGTTCTTTGGGAGAATACCTGGTGGTGTTATTTTCTTTTTTTGAAAATCTTCATAGTTTACTAAATAAATTAGGTGAGAATTGTTTACCTGTATCGATAGAAAGAATTGATATTGATATCATTTGTATCTTTTTGTATCTTTTCTAAAAAACAGCTCCCAGATTGTATTTAAATGTTTGAATAAAAGGATTCGTTCTCCATCCTGGTTTAAGAGACTTTATCATGAAAATCTTGAGTGGTCTCAAATTGACAGATCCATAACGCTGAAATTAAGGTTCCATGGCGAAACTGGAGCCACTTCAGAAAAAAAACATACCCAGTGGAGTCCTTCTATCACCATAGGTTATTGGTCATAAATAAAACTTCCATAATAAATTTGTTATGTGAAAACAACATATCATATGGTCTATAGAATTTCCGGATTTTTTCTACGGACGGATAAAGAAGAAAAAAAGTTTTCATCTTTGTACCAGCTCTCTCTTATGAAAGTTGACACTTGACTTAAAAAGAAAATTTGAAAAAACTATTTCAGAACAGAAAATATTAAATTGCAATAAATATCAAAAAATTGTGATTCTCGTTTTACACCCAATGAAAAAAAAGTTTTCAAATCTAAGATGAATATTATATGAATTTTCATCAATTATTCTGTTACATGATTCCTATATGATATTATGACTGATCTGATATATTTCCAATTTTTATTTCGTATACAGTAGTATTACAGGAATGACATTTTTATAAAGCCAAAATAATTTCTGTGATTGTGTTCATACAGAGAAGAAAAATAGCCTGCGTTCTTTTGTGGCTCTAGGCTTGACTAAAAAATCGTCGTTTTATCATTAACGGGTCTGTTTCTTGGAGGAAGTATTCAAGTAGTTTTTGAAATGGTATGTAAGACCTCTTAATTCTATTACCTATTGGAGGTTTTTTCAGTTTTTTATAAAAAAAAACTATTGTTCTACCGGGTGACTGAAAAAAAATGTTAAAAAATGCCTAATTTGATTTTTTGCACTTTTTGAAAAGTGAATTTATACATGATGCATGATATCCATTACGCAATCCCAAAAATCTGGACCATCTTTATTGCCGTTGAAAATTCCAAACAAGGGTAAATAAGATTACGTAATGGATATTATGAGTCATAATATATTTTTCTCTTGTTACCAGGTAATCGCTTGTTGTTATAAAACGTCCGGTAGACGAAGTTCAAGCAAGATGGTAGACAACACCACCACATCTTCTAATAAGAATGATATCCTCAACACACTCAAAAGAAGAGGTAAGGAATATCTATCTATCTATTTATATATTTGAGTAACATTAGGCCCGAGGGCCCATTCTCGCTACATATAAAATACAAATAATACAAAAAATACAAATAAAACGTCCAAACAATGTTGTTTCAACATTAGAATGTTGTTATTTGGACGTTTAAAAAATGTTGGAATAACGTTGCGTGGCTACTGGGTGTTGTTTGAGTTACAAAAATCGTGAATCGCTATCTATTTGTGTGGATCCACAAAATTGAAAAACTGTTATTTTTTGTCCCGAGGATTGACCCGTCTTTTAGGTCAAACTGTGGAGGCAAGTTGATACAATAAAAAAAAACGCAATAGGCGTGCACATTCGAACAAAATTCGGGAAAATATATCTCTCAAATAACAAAGATAGTGAAAAATGACGATACGCATACCCTCGCTAAAACAAATAACAGTTTACCAATCGAACTTCTATGAATTGAAAACTCCATACAATTCAAACAAAACCTTCCGTCCATTCCGACTTAATCAAACTCCTATAACCTCGCCCATAATTAGAGAACTCATGTAATTTGAACAATTGTTCTGGTCCCAAGGTCCCTAACTGTATAGAAAAGAGGATACGGGCAACCTGTAGTGTGATATTATTCCTGGGATATATTACCAGATGATTCGTTGTTACTTGGGCATGATCCACACGTTGAGGATATTAAGTTCCTGTCCGGGGGGTCACAATCACGGACAAAAGGTCTGTAGACTTTTAGAAATCTGCTCCTTCCTTCCAAGTTGATCCTATTGGTATTGCTACCAGATGCCAACAGACTATTTTTTTTCAAAAGCATTGTTGAGTGGTTTTAGGAGGGCAGTTATACTGTGTTTTTGCTGATTTTCTGCTATTTGAAAAAAAAGTCGACAACCTTTTGACTATGAATCCATCTCATAAAATGTGTAGGGAATGAGTGGATAACCGCAAAAATATATGAGAGATGTTGGAAATCCAAAGGAGCGAGTGAAAGGGTCGGGAAATCCAAGGTGGATTTTTGGTTTTCTAGGAAATCCGAGGGGTAACACTCAAAATTTTGATATTCTCAACAGTTGGTTGAAACTTTTTCTGGAAAAGCCACTTATTATTTGGCTATCTGTTTCAGGTGCGCTGAAGGAGCCGAAGGTATTTATTGTGATGCAACACAAGTTCATTCCACATTATTTCAAGGAGCCAACCTACTGCGCACATTGCAAATCTTTCATCTGGTAAGTGGTATTAACGTTCCCAGAAAACATGTTGTTTGTCTGCTAAGTTACGCAAAATAAACAAAAAGCTTCAATGTCAACCTCGTCCCCAGGCCGATATAAGCTTTTTGACATTCGAGACGACACTTAGAGAACGTTGACCTTATTTGTTTCTCATTTTCCCTGCACGACCGCCGACGGTTCGCCCTGGAATCAAGATTGACTTGAATGTCTTTTTGAAATGTTTTTTTTTTAATTACCTTGGTGTAATTTCGAGCTGGAATTTTGCGACATTTTACGATCTCTGATCGTTCGTTTTTTAATCACTCTTGCTCGACGAGCCCGTTCTTTGTGGGAAAAATATTAAAAGAAAAGGGGCATCAGGTGGTGTGTTTTCTTTTTGGTTTCAGTTGCAGGAGGCTTTCTAGCCCCTTTTTGCAATTATAGACACTCTTGAGTTAATATCCCGTCAATAACCCTGGACTAAGACTACCCAATTCCCCTCACATGGCATGGGATGATCCGGACGAAGGTTTGTTTCTTTTTATGACACATTCTTAATACCAATACGGATGGTTCAAAGAAACAAAAATTCAACAAAAGACGTTGAACGTCCCATTTAAATTCACAAGTCCGTAGAATCGGCTAACGCCCCTACAGTAGTATTGACAGAGCTTTAAGTTGCCGAAGATGTAAGTAGTTGTCCGCGGCAAATAAACATTAATTATGTCGATCTCAACAAGATTTTAAATTTTAACAAAACATTTGTTGATACGGATAACGACAAATGATTTTCAATTTAAAATAAAGTTTGTTATTCGCTTGCGATGAGTTTGTTCCACGACAAAAGATGATCAATATTTTAACGAAGTTTTTTTATCGCGATTCCCTTCAATTTTGTTGGGTTCATTCGATTTTGATCACTTTATCGTTCATATTTACAAAAGAGGTCGTTTAACCTTAGATGAGAAAGAGAGCTTTCCAACGATACCAAAGTTGATACCTTAATATTTTGTCCTGCCAGAGAAATGGCCTTTGAAAAAATACATATTCGGAAAAAATTGAAAAATAGTGCGTTAGCTAAGGGTTAAGTTGGTTAATTCGACATGAGGAATAGCCAACGTTGATGGAAACCTTTTGACTGACGTTGTAGCTTAAATTTCAAAAACGCTCATTGGGCTTCCAGAAAAAATCCGTACCCCCTGTTGAGGATATCCAAGAGATTCGAAATTTTAAATATTCTAGGATATCCAGGGGGTAATAACTTGAAGCTCGGGGATTTCCAGGGGAAGAAGTTTGAAATGTTCACTATCCTTGGTAATTCAGGGGTGAGAATTTGAAGACAAAGGAACTAAGGATATATCCAAGGGGTTCGAAATTTTCAGCACACATATCCATGGGTGTTAAGAAAAATCGTTTTGTTTTGTTTCATTTTGATAATACTGACATAGCCTTCTGACACGGCAGCATCAATATTGCGATTCCCATCATGTTATGTAAAACAATATACCTCTTATCGAACAAGAAAATATCGGGAAAAAATGACGATAAATTATTTGGAGGTGACGAAAATTTTGTCCGACGAAAAAAAAGTCCAAAAAAAAAGTTTTTTAGGCTAAAATTTGCGTTTTATTGGACAAAAGTGACGAAAAATTGGTTTGACATTGTTTTTTCCGATAAGGTAGATGACTCAACCTCGTTTCCAGGGTATCCTTTGCGCTATTGTACATTTTTGTATGGCGCGTCATTGAATATATCTCGAGCCATATCAAAAACGTCAAAAGGCGCGCAATGAACCCTGGGGGAAAAGAGGTTATAGATTACTTGTAATTATCAATCGACTTATCGCCTTTTTCAAATCCAACCAACTAGCCAAAATCAATGTTTTATGAGCATACGTAAACCTGACACAAACCCATGTATCTTCGCCAAAAGCAAAATCTATTTCGGCAGACATACAACGTTATTTCAACATTGTTTCAATACGTCCAAATAATGTTCTGACGTGAAGCAACGTTATGGTTTGGACGCCAAAAACGTTACATGCCTGATGGGATCGCTGTAGTTTTTTTAGTTTGATTGTTTCTGTTTGCCATAAACGATTAAAAAGTCTCAACATACTAATAATATGCTGCTACCAGACGGTCATCTGGACAGAACCTTGCGCTATGTTTCTTTTTTGTCCATTTTCCAATTTTTATAAATGTTCTAATAAATTCTACGAAGTTAAAGTGTGCCGATATCATTGCTATTCAACCCGGAAGGGGCGTGGGTGGATACTGACCTTATGGTCCGACGGGGATGTGCCGCTGGGTTTTGAAAATGGACACTATCAATGCGAGCGTTAATTTTTGGCGTTTTATTTAAAGAAACCTATGACCGTGTGTTGCAAAAATGAAAATGTTGGGATAAAAAATGCGACAAGACTCCTTAAAAATTAAAAATTAAAATTGTGCAACATCTAAACGTGAAAAATGAAAAGTGCGCGATATTCTATAAGTTAGTCTTCCAAAATGTCCTCTACCAAGAGGTTGCAAATGCATTTTGGGAAATTTCCCAAGTGGTTGTGGGTAATAATGACCGACTGAAATTATGGAATCACGCTCAAAAAGATTCTAGTTCAATAGCCAGGGGAATGAAATTTTATCGATTTCTATTTCAATGATTCCAATGGAATAATATTTTTAACTGAAGTGAAGGATTATATACCCTCAGGGGACTCAAGTTAACTGACCTATCAACGTGCGGCCCTTAAGGGTAGGTTTTTCAAGAAAAAAGGCAGGTGTACTGTAAGGGTTTAGGAAATTTAAAAACATTAATCAATTCTTCAGTTTAAACTGGAGGGAAATGATCGTAAGGGTCAGACTTTTAATAAATTTTTCTATTATACTGTAATAAGGGTCCGATTTTGAAACCCAAACTTTGTCCGAAAGTACGCTTTTGCTTTGTAATTTAGTTACTTATTGATGGAATGTTGCTTATGATTATAGCGTTCTATAAAATATTTTCCGTGCGTCAAAATCGAAAGTTGTAAAACTATGGAATGTTTATATTTTGATGCGGATTCAATTATAAAAGTTTGTTTTGGAATAATTACGCTTGTCATCATACTGAGCAAGTGGGCGGCGTAGCAAAACTAACCAGTATGGTACAGTAGCGGTCTGGCCTAAATTTTCTAGGGGGTGCAAGCAACAAAAAAAAAGCGCCCTTTGTAAATTTTAGCACTTTGGCGCCCCCTTCTCCAAGCAATGCAATTAATATTCAATAATCAGGGTGTAATGAAATTATTTTAAGGCTTTTACTTTCTTTAGGGGTTGGTAAAGAAAGCCCGAGTCTTTTACTATATTGATACAAAGTTACACGAGTAACCCTACGAAATCCGCTATCTTCATACAGTCAGTTGTTTTGATTTTGAAAATGGAGTGCGTACCAAAAACCATGGTTTGCACGCGCTGACGAGCCGGAAATTTTCAATTTTGATCCCTCTCATTTGGCTAAAACCACTAACTTTTTGTTCAGATTTGTCACAAAATAACGCATGAAAATAAATTATGTTGCTTTGCAGAAAAGTCATTGCTGGAAAATGTGTTTAATTTTTTTAAGGATTTTCAAAGTCACATATTATTGGAGAGGCGAACGCCTCTTCTACCCCTCCCCCCAGTTGCTACGGACCTGCACTTCTTCCTAGATTCCTTTAATGTAGGAAATTAATCGTTAGAACTCTAATCTACGGTAATGACCAGATGAATAAGCGCACAGGAAATTTTTCAATTGTAGCACATGCCTCCGGAATTATTTAATTGTTAGTTATTAGTATTTGGCATGCCGGGACTGCCTCCGTGCGTTTTAGTTTTATATAATATATTTCGTTTTGTTTAAAAAAAGTTTTGAAAAGTAGACCCGAAATTTTTTTTAGCACGTGTAGTTCATGTGAAAGAGGAGGGCGCTAGAACGCTTGTTTCTCTTGCAAGAAGGATGATGTTCATTCGATGGTTCGATGTTAACTAGTTCTTTTTTACAGTGAGAACGAGGTTTAACCTCGAGGATTCATCTGATCTTGAAACTACCGTACGCTCGGACAGAAATTGGGGTTTCAAATAAATCGGACTTTGAATAAAAGACAACGCCTATCTTGAAAAAATTTGTTTCAAGATTTTGAAACATCTAATAAAGTGTGATTAACAATATTGATTTATTACATTTAACTCTTTCAGTACGGCGCCGCCCATCCAGACAAAGTTTCTTTCGGGACGACGTCTTCTTTCGCCTCATAGCCTCTTTTTACTCGCTTTGAAACTAAATTTTCTTCAAAGTTGATAAACTTTTGATTAAAACCAAAACTGCGTAGTTTTTTTTCAGGTCTTTCTATTGTAGTGAGAAAACGCCTTGCAAACTTTCTCATTTGTCAATTCCTAGAATCCGGAAATTTTCTTTTTTCTGAAAGAGTTTATGCCAGGTATTTGTGTGTAGAGAATTAATTTAACTGTGAGGCTTTTACTCAACGCAAATCGCAAAGCTGCGTTAACTTAAGAAAGTCTGGCATGGATCTGGGATTTTTTTTCAAGCCTTGCATATGGAAAATGACTTAATTTTCGTTTCCTTTATGATATTTTGGTGGAAAGTTTGATCATATGATTCGATTCGCCGTTTAAAAGATATTCAAGTTTTTATATTTTATGACATTATGGCTATGCCGTCATAATTAAGATTTTTGGCTAGTAACTTTTTGTATGTTTGAAATATCAATTCTCTAGTGATGGTGTCCACTTTTTATGGTAATTTTGCTGCATGCCGTAAAACGCTCAAGGAAGCAATTGAAAGTGATGGATATGCTCGCTAAAATGAAATCGCTTTTCAAAAAATGTTAAAAGGCGCGCACAAATAGAGCCCTCGCCCTGGGAATAATGAGGTTGTGTAACAGCTTTAAATTATATTTTATATTCAGATTTTCACATTTCCCGTCAGATCATCCCTGGATATATGATGTTTTTTAATCATCGACGCTCTCTTCCTCAAGATTACAAAGCTGCCTCCCGCCCTCCGCCCTCCGCCCCCGCGTCCAAGGCGACAAAACTTTCTTGTTTGTGTGTTGAAGTCTAACCTTTGGTCGACCTTTGCCCAAAACTTTCTTTGCGACAAAACTTTCTTGTTTGAGTGATCTCTGCCTCTCATCGTCGCAACGTTAAACTAATTTTGAGACATGACAAGGCAATAATGATTTGTTTTTTATCTTATTTCTCACTTTTTCTTCACCCAAATCTTCAAAAGATGACGATGAAAACAAGTTGTTGCTCGTGGTGGCGCTGGTAGTTTATCTAACATATCGTCTCTTTCCCGGGATTTTATCTAAATATCCGTCGTAAAAACGCGGGTTTATTATTCTTCCGCTGTTTAAAAACAAAATAGCCCGCGTTTTACCCGCGTTTCAGGTAGATAAACATTCTATCAAGGAGACTGCACACTCAGGGAGAGAGCGACTCGGATAAATGTCATAGTCGTACACAGAAAACAAAAGTGTTTTAATCAATGTTTATATATCGAAACTTGATTAAAACTTGTGGATTTTTTGGAAATACATTGATGTTGTTTTTGAATTTTTTATTGGTCAGTTACAAAGTGTTGTTTAGTGAAAAACATTCTTTATTTTAGAGGTGGCTTTTGGATAATTTTATAACAAAATATTGTAGATACTTTTTGATGCTGTTGGAAAATGTCAACTAAAAGGGTGGGAGAAAATGAAGTTGGCAGAGGATTTAATAGACGTGGAGCTATCAGAGAAAAAAATATATTTGAAGTAAAAGACCACAAATTTGTACCAAAGTTTTTTAAACAGCCAACATTTTGCGCACATTGTAAAGATTTTATTTGGTAAGTTGATTGATTTATGGTTTGTTTGTTTGTCGTGTCAGTCAGAGCTTTCATCCAAAAAAGGTCCTCATAACATCACCAAAATTAAAATTAGCGTCAACTTTTTACGAAGGAGTTTGCAAAAAAAATAGGTTTATAAAACAATACTGTCCAA